>JBBKCR010081613.1:0-24848 GCA_037577295.1 Ladigesia roloffi | reverse complement strand
AGGGCCATCCCAGAAATCCCGACCCAGTTTTCCAGTCTCTCTAGAAGAATGTTATGATCAACAGTGTCAAACGCGGCACTAAGATCTAGAAGTACCAGTACTGATATTTTGCTAGAATCAGAATTTAGACTCCAGACATTTTATCAATTAAGGAGTCATTATGAAATGGTATTTTCCTGTATTTGAAACACGTGCATATAAAGTACTTATGGACTGAACAAAAAATATGAATAATAGGAACAGGACCACAAACCATTGGCCATAAGGAATTTGGGGATGAGGTCAACATTCCAGTCCCTTCCTCTGCCCATGGACTCTGGTGGACTATCTGGCAGCCCAAAGCGCTTGTAGAGCTGCGGTGGGACAAAGAAAACATCTTATAACCAAAATAAACCCATCACAGTTTCAGGAGACAAGGCTAGGAGCCAAACCAGAAGCCAAGCAGCAGTGACAGCAGCCCTCCTTCTGGCACCAAGTCAAGCTCCACAGCCTGTATTATATTACTGAGCTCAATGGCACTGAGGCCTTACAACAAATGTATGAAAGCAGTAGTGACATTTTAATCATTTAACTATTAATTAAACTTACTTTGAGTTGTTGGCAATTCAAATTGGAGCCCTACAAATAAAATCCACAACTTATACTGATAATAATACAGTACACAAATACTTCCCCCTTAAAAAACAAACTTTCTGTTTTATCTGTTATAATTAACCACAGAGCATATTGGTTGCTGCTTATTATATTTTTCTTTAAATTACGTACTCCAGTAGGGGGCAACAGTGCATATTCAGAGGGTGCCCTGCTACTGCACAGCATTTCACTATTGAAGCAGTAGTTGTAGCCTCTCTACACTAAGCGGGAGAGCCAGCTGGAAATATTTGTCTTCTCTTGTTGTGATTTTTCTCCTACTCACCTTACAAAATGCTTTAAGTGGTAAAGGCAATTGTTCCACACAAAATTAAATAGTGCTCCTATGCATAAATTAATTAAATGGTCCTGTAATTTAAAACGTATTGCTGTATTACCTATATTAATTGTATTATCATTTGCTACCTTGTTCTGGAAAATCAATATTTCATTATATTACATCAGGTCTGCTGCCAATGGAATTAAACCAATTATTGAGGGCATTTAGAAAGAATCTGTAGCCACATCCATGTATTTCTAGCATGCTCAAACCCCACAGTTAATGTTTACCTTAATAATACTCTGCTTTTTTACATTACATTCTATATTTTACTAATGTTACATAAGTGTTTACAAAAAATCCAGATAAACAGATTTTTAAAATGTAATTCTATTGCAGCGCTTTAAGAGGAACAAAACAAAACCCACAAGAATACTCAGAGACACTCGAGGCTCTCCACATGGGCAACTGCCGGTGATGTGTCACAGGGCAGCAGCCATTCAACAGCAAGAGAAATAAATAACGTTCCCAAATAGGCTATTTTCAAACCTCCCGCCACAGTACAGTGGTATTTCACCATCACAAGACACGCTTTCTTTGTTTTCGACTGTGCCAAAAAATGTATAATTCATTTTTATATGGAAATGTAGCTGAACTTACAATAATATTTATTGACCGGATATTTGTGGGTTGCGTGAATGTGGTGGGGTTTCCGCAAACAATTATTTGTTTGTTTCTAAGAAAAAATCCTTGAATGACAGAAGCTGCGAGTAAGCGGTGTACTACTGTATATATAACCGACAGGTGGGATTTACTCATGATTTATTTCAACTCCACGTAATCTAAAGAATTTTCAGATGTTTTAGTGTGATGCTTGTGGGACTGTTGGCTATTTACTGTAAAACAGATGTGTTTTGTTTACATACCTCCTCCAGTGGTGTGATAGAGGAGCTTTCTCCACCATAATAAGGGTTTCTGTCCATGTGTAAAACCTTCTTCCCATTCACAGACATGATCCCGGACAGGATACACTCCTGTTCACACAAACACACACACACACACATTTGGTGTATATAGACACATTCAAAAATAATATCCTTTTTGTCATTACTTTTTTCACAGACTTTTACGTCCCAGGCCTTATTTTTATTCTGTAAAGTCCTTGGAGTTACTGTTATTTTTAAGGGCACATATCAAGCAAAACTTAATTCAATGTAGTATTTAAACACTATTAATGTTTCAAAATATACATCCCATGCCACCATACAGGCTACATTTTGAAATTAGTCATCAAAATAGCCTGATTTGAATTTGCGATGTCACAAAAAAGAATGCACTAAAAAATATATGTTAATTTAGTATACCGTATACATTTACAGCAAAATGATACTGAGGCTTTTGGCACATGTTCTTTATGAGCAAAGTAAATACATGGCAGCCAATCAGGGCAGAGGTAATTTACATATATCAGTCTTAAAGGAGAAGTAACAAAAACAGCCTCTTCAATAAAATGTTAAAGAGAAGCTGGAAAATTGTCTTGTAAAATGAATTTCTGATATAAAAATGTCGCACAAAGAGGAACTTTGTGGAAGTTTGTGTAGAATATGGGAAACAACAAAAAACTATAAGCGCAGTCTGGCTTTTAGCTATGAAAACATCAAAATAGATTTATGGAGGAAGGTAAGTTAAACATTTGAAGGCTACAAGATTACAGTTCAAATGAAATAACAGAACAATTACAATCTACAGAGGGACATTTGGGACTAAATACACTGTTAAAGGGTTAAGTTAACATGTTCAGCACCTTTACATGGAACAGCACCAGGAAAAGGTGATTTCAGGACAGACACTGACTACATTTTACATCAGAGAAACCTGTGGAAGTATCTGGCCTTGCACGGAACAGAATGAATCCCAGATCACAGAGATCAGCTGGCAAGAGAGGCGCACCCTGGGATATGGCCAGTACCACCACTCCCACCTCCCAACTGCCCGTCCCCCCTCCACCCCCAAACCCCACCCTTGCATGTGTACAGAACTGCTGCCAGCTTTCTCCACTGCTACCCTACAATCTAAAGCTCATGTCCTATAATCTGTCTTGGGGTTTGCAAACCAGCTGGGCCTTAAAAACTGTAACATCCCACTCGACTCAAGGCATTAATAATTCTCTCGAAGTGAATAATCATTGCTGACTAATGTTACTGTTATCCTTAGTTCACTGTATTAAAAATACCTTGCAATGAAAGAAGAAATAGTCAGAGACCATATACAAAACATATGTGTGGACTTATTAGAACAATTTTGTTCAGATATGTTAGCAATTGGTGTGCACATATGCTCTGTATTCAGTATAATCAGTAGTAAATAAGATATGGTACGATATACGTTTTGTAATATATATGTATGTACTGCTTCAAGAACGCGAGTATTAATGTTTATATGTATATATGTATGTATGTGTATGGATGTATTGTGAGAGACAAAGACAGAGGAACGAGAGAGAACAGAGGACATGTGTGCACCAACATATTTTTATATAAGAGGGCAAGACTAAATGAATTTAAGCAAGGGATCAGTGTTACAACCCCCTTCCCCAACACACACATCCAGCAGAGTGAACGCTTATTGTTTGCATATGGGCAATGAAGCCTAACAATACAGAACACAACCATCCTAGGAGCATCTGGTACAATAAACGAGGGCTGTTACATATATCCAGTGTACAGAAGGGACCTGTTTCATTGAGTTGTCCTCTGTTACATGGCTGCAGAGAGAATAATAAAGGGCGTGTTATGGGCCTGAGTAGAACCACGTAGCATCCTCCTGCGTCTCTGGGCCAAATGCCTGGGACAGGCGTTTTATACGATCAATTTAGAACTCAAATGCAGTAACCAGTGCTATGGGCCTGGACCGAGACACAGACTGGAACTCAGCCTCATTCAGTGCTATAGTAGACACCCTGACAGCTACCAACGAGAGAGAGAGTAACGCACACGTTGCATCTGCATTCGAGTCGACATTACATAATGCACGGGGATAGAAAGAAGAGGGACGAAGACCCCTCGCAGTCCACGGTGTGTGTGCATTACTAACGATCAGCTGGAAAAACCCACTTTTATTTCCTTACCGTGAGTCCAGTGCCCAAAACGATCACATCATATTCTTCATCCATTATGACCGTATGTGTGAGTGACTTTTCCTGTCCTTCTGAAACAAAGTGTCGACGCCTGAATGACACTTCAGACAATTTTCAGCTCAGCCCAGACCCCAACCTTAACCGTTATAAACGTTAAAAAAGAAATATAAAGCGATATTTTGCTCCGGTTCGTCGTCGTGTAACGGCAGTGCTCCCAACACAGATCCTTCCGCCTCGGCAAATAGGGCGCCGCCCTAATTCACCCCTCCCTCCTACTGATTCCTCTCCTTTTTCTGTGTGTGTACGTGAGCGTGTGTGTGTGGCTAGCACTGGTGGCGTTAATCCATTACAAAACAAAAACAAGAAATAAATCACACACCTGCCCTACAGTCACATTGTTATTTTTTACGTTTGATTCTCTTTTTTTATTTTCTCATATATTTTGCCTCCTGAGTCATGTGACCCTTGCGAGTTTCACGTCATTTCACGACCTGAACCCCATAATACTTCAGTAATAAACTTTCAGATGCGGTAAGGTCTGTGCAGCCAAAGAAGAAACAATATAGACATTCTTAATCCTTGAAAAATATTGAACTTGTTATTATTTTTGAGTTAAGAATGGTGTATGATTACATGTCATCTATTATTGATCATTATTTATTATGGTTATAGAATGATAATTATTGTGGGTAAATTCGTACTATTACTAATACTATTAGCACTACTACTTATAATAATTATTATTAGCAGTAGTAGTAGCAGTAGGAGTTGTTGTTCCAGTTGTCTGTTAATGCCACTGATGACCATCATGATGATTACTATTATTAGTACTAGTGGTAGTTCTGGTAATATCATTTATCTAGCCATGCAGTATCCGAACTGCTTTCTTTAACCAAGGTCGCGTACGTGCTATAGCTTATCCCAGTTCTGAAAAATGAATCACTATTTATTTATGAGAGCTGGTATAAGCTACAGCACCCATGCGACCTTGGTTAAGGACAAGCAAGCAGCTCTGAGAAACAGCCTAGACAGTTCACCAGGCCATCACAGGGCAGACACACACACACATACACACACAAAGAGGCAGGGGCGAATCAAGCGTTCCAAAAGTGGGGTTGTCAATGTAATAAATACAATGTAATCAATTTAATACAATATAATCTGACAAAAGTGGGGGGATGGATTCACATTTTAACAAAAGTGGGGGTGTTGAATGCTTCCCATCCTCCCCGTGTGCTATGCCCCTGCAAAGAGGGGCACTTTAGCACCTGACTTGCTTGTCTTTTGACTGTAGGAAAAAATAGAGCTCCTAACTGTAACCCACACAGACCTTGGTCTGTTGTTGTTGTTGATTGCGTTAGTATAATGGCATTAGTAGTAGTGTGGTACATTGGTAAAAACAGCAACAGTATTTATTCGATTGTGAATGTCATTATTATTTGTATAAGTATATTTATTTTATATTAATAAAGTAAACAGCAACAGTTACAAAGCACGAATCAACGATGTGGCGAGCGATTTCGCGCCACTTTTCAAGCATCAGTCCGTTTATTTACCAGTACCTCAGTCTCAAAATTGAGATTCCTAATGGACATACAGCACCCCCGTCTGGTATCAATTACTATTGTACAATGTAAAGTTAACTGGGCTCCCGCACATGAATAGTTCCTGGCAGATAGCAATCCGGAGGACGAGGACGGCGACAGACAAGGAAGGACCAAACCACACATAACAACACAAAACAAACACCGACCAAAAACACAACCAACAGGCCAAACTTGCCACTCAAACCCCCACAAAGGCTCGTGAGCCCATGTGACCTGCGAGCTCCTCAAAATAACATGGGTGATGATGATTAAAATAATCTTTAGTGTTGTTGTATTTGTTGTTGTGGTGGTGGTTGTTAATGTTGCTATAATTTATTCCTACTGCTACTAGCACTAGCTATTTTTATTTTTCTTGTTTTTACATTTCATTTTGTAAAAATGTTTGTGAATTAATTTTAAAGTGTATATTCGATCTAAATGCCTTATTCGTGCTGTACTTGTATGTGTGTTTGGCTGACCCTTTCCTTCCTGGGTTAAGGTGTCAACAGGTTAAGATTTCAGCACCACGGACAGTGAGCATGTGACCCCGCAAATTACCTCAAGAACAATTAATCAAGACCGTTTTTAAGTATATAAATGGAGCTCTTATAGATGCAAAATGGGGACAAACTCCACATGAAAGACTATGTATTTAAATGCAACGTCATTAAAGTCCATGTTGTTGTTATGGGGAGGCGTCCCATTACTTTTGTCTACGTAGTGTATGAATGATACATCAGAATGATTGGTTTAAACTGTTTGAGGTGCAGTTCACGGGCTCGGCCGATAGGGAGTGCTGATGGCAAAGGTGCTTCTAGGCATTAAGGTCTTGGCCTTAGATCTTCAGAGCTTAACACGATGGAGTTAAAAGTCCAGCTGGAGCAGATTTACAGGGAGGAAAAGGAGTCGGGCGCATTAAAGGGTGCGTGTCAGGAGGAGGTGCGACTTCTGCCTTTAGGGTTGGGACGTCCCTTTTCGGATAGGGGTAGTAAACAAGTTTTTTCCAACCTGTGGAGACGACCGCACGATGGGAGATTCAGCTGGCCTGGAGAAGCGAGTTTCTCCGCTGAAGAACTTCCTCGCTGGCGGAGTTGGAGGAGCTTGTCTTTTATTCGCCGGACACCCACTTGATACGATCAAGGTGACAGTGGCTTTAATTATAGCTAATAGATGTTGCTAGATGTTATTTATATATTTATTAATTATTGCCATGCTACAAGATATGTGGGTAAAGAGTAGAAACACATGTGCCAATTCACGAGAAGCTGAAGGTTTCTTATTTGCCAGGTTTCTTATTCTAATATTCTCTCCCACCTTAAGTAATTCAGCAGTTTCACGTGCAATTTAAATAGGAATGGAGAACAAGACGCTCAGTATTAGCTCTGATGGGTCCAGTTGATTGTACTAACTGGAAAGCTAAATGATCTCATCTGCTAATTAGAGGTGATACTATGTTTATTGTTGTTTTTGGATTTTGGATTAGATTATATTTTTCTATAATCAGAGTACCCTGATATAAAATGGGTCACGATAGAGAAAAGTACTGACTCTGTTCTGGTGAAAGGAACCAGGGGTGCGATGTCTATAAAACGTATAACCATTTTATTTACTAGCCAAACGCACCTACACATGTCTTCTGGCTTTCTATGTAGTGTTTATAATGCCAAAATAGTGAGAAATGTTTTGTTTTTCGTGGAATATCCTGCATGGTTCCTTCCCTCCTAAGTGGATTAATTTTTTTTTCTCAAAATGATCATGAAACTATACATACAGCAGTTCCATCACCATGTTATACAATGTTAATTACACAGTGAAACTCACATTAAAAGGCTGTTTCCAGTAGAAATCACATAGTTTTGTTAACTACTATATATAAATGTCATAACATATATTGTCCATGTAATACACTACATGTTATTGCATTGAGACACATCATTTTTCAGGGTTTGGGGCATGCTTCCAGTGAATTGAAGCGAGTCAGATTGAACAACACCATGCTTCCAACGTTATGGCACAGTTTGGGGAAGAACCTTTTCTAAACCAGCATTATTTTTTATTCCAGTGCACAAAGCAAGGTCTATAAAAACATGGCTGGATGAGTTCAGTGTGGAAGAACTTGCCCGCTGCCTCACTTGGTGAATGGTTTAAATACAGAGGATGAATTTTGTGCTTTTCACACTGTGTTCACCTATGACAGTGTGCTCACTTTCATTTTCTCGTAGGAGCTTGTGCTGAATTTCGGAACTGCTATATATATTATGTATAGCTGTTGTTTTCTTCATTTCGACTGTCCACTAAAATGCACAGAACAGTGTCACTTTTTTGAATGACAAAAGCAAATTAGATAATGCACATGTTGCCTCCTCCCTGGTTTTCTGCTTATCAGTCCAGCCATATTTGCTTTGTGTGTGCAAGCTCAAGCCTTATCTGTGTCTTTATGATGCTTTGTAAAGAAATCCAGCGTGGTCAGTTTGCAACTGCCCCTATCCTGTAGTTTATTATTTGAGAATCAGCCTCCCTGTATGTTGTAATCGTTCTGCAGGTTCGTCTCCAGACGCAGCCCAAAGCCTCCTGTAGCCAGTATGTGCTTTACACCGGAACTTACGACTGTTTCCGCAAGACGGTGTCCAGAGAGGTCAGGTTCCCCTCAGAATACATACAGTCAGTCACACACTACTAAACAGTTATGATATTTATTAGTGGGCCTATTGTTTGTTTTCTTTCTTTCTGTCTTTCTTTCTTTGTTACTTTCTTTCTTTTTCTCTTTCTTTTTTTCCTACTGTTCTTAACCATTTTCTGCATAATTTTCATCATATTTATATATCTTCATTCCTTGTCTTTCTTCCTTACTTTCATTCTTTCCTTCTTTCTTAATTTCTCCATAAATTTTCTTTATCTTTATCTTCATCTCTTCTTTTTCTTTCATTCTTCTTATTCTTCTTATTTTCTTCATCTACTTTTTCTTTTCTTTTTTGTTTCCGTCTTCTTTATTTCTTCTTTCATCTTTTTCTGCATCTCATTGTTTATTTTTTCATTTTACTTTCTTGCTTCTCTCTTCCCATCTCTTCCCTCGACTCCTTCCACCGCTTCTCTAGACACCTGTTTGTATCTGATGTATTTCTGCACTCGTTGATCTTAGGGGTTGCTGGGGCTGTATAAAGGAATGGGTGCTCCACTGGCTGGGGTGGCTCCGATGATGGCCATCAGCTTCTTTGGATTTGGGCTGGGGAAGCAGCTGCTGCAGAGGGACACAGCCGTCCCTCACACGTCAGTATAAAAGCTTTTTTCAGCAAAAAGTTCTCTATCCTCATTGAGACTCAGACTGTTAAAACCCCTTGTATTTCATTTACACTGCAGCCAAAATCTTCTCTATACCAATTTCAGTGTGTAGTTTGGGTATAGACATCACATCATGACAATAAAACTCTAAAATTGATCTTTAACCCTCAGAACTAAATCACATTTTTTTGCTGTACTACACACTCGCTATATTCTGCACTTTTGTTCCCCTCAGCTGCTCTACAAGCATTTGTGTGTGATGCCATTTTTAAAACACCAGTAGTGATTAATTTTATTACAGGTTTTTACACTTTAGATCTGTGTGACACTGGAACACCAAATCGACTCCTCAAGCATCACAAAAATCGGGGGAACCTTCATATAACAAGTAGTTATCCCATATGACAATTGTTTATCATTGGCGCTTCCAGCACAGATCAGTTTTAAGAGTGAAGGGACCAACCAGAGGGCTCACTCTTCAGTGTGTTTAGATAAAAATGGGAATTAACAAATACTGTAATACCTCCTCAGACCCCAGCTTGACAACTAACTATTATTTTTGTGTTTGAATGATAGCTAGTGGCTACACAATGCCACTGCATTGCTCACCTTATGTGTCAATGCATATGTGTGAATAGCTGGATTAAAAAAAAGACATTAAAAAAATCCTTAAGCTGTCATTTGGTTAACTAATCAACTACTACAGCAATTTACATGTATTTATCCATAGTATTTATATGCACCTTTCTTATTGACAACAGAATGACAACAGCATTTTGTGTATATAATATATGTATATGTATATAAGAACATTTTCTGGAGCTTATTTTTGTATTTATAGTATATTTTATAATGTTCTTGTCTTAATGTCTTTTGAGATCAATACATTTAAAAAAAATTCTGGTTGCAGGCAGCTTAGAGTAATCAGACCCTTAATCTGCCTGCTTCTAAGTTTTCCTGTTTGATTCCTTCACTCACTCAGGTACACAGATATCTACCTGGCGGGGATGTTAGCGGGGGTCTTCACGACCGTGATTGTGGCCCCAGGAGAGAGAATCAAATGTCTTCTTCAGGCAAGGACACACTGGAGAGGGTCAAATAAACTCCTATAAAGGGTTCAGTTCAGCTAGGAGTCTATTGGAAGTATAGCTAAACCCGCATATTGTGGGATGGAATGTGCCGCCATGATTGCACACTATGTTTTTTTGGAGTGCTAAGTGTGATTTTTAGAATAATATAAAATATATAAATAAATAATGCAATGAAAAGAATGTATTGTGGATGGAGCGTGGACCTGAACATATGTGAATGTGATTTTATTATTGTTGTAGGATTACTTTTAAAATACAGTGAAGATAAAATATTGAAGGAACTGCTTAAGCAATATTGTTGACTATTATAATTATTACTAACATTATAAAACTGATACACTTTCAGATTAATTTTTTTGTATGGACTTCTGAAGTTAAAATGAGCAGATATGAGATCTGCTCATTTCAGTTGACACACAGCAGTCATACATTTTCAAAAAATTCTTCATTAGTCTAGAAGCTTGTGTGTTTCTCTTTCTGAGAGTACTAGCTGTTTGTGTGTGTTTTATTATCTGTGTGTGTGTGTGTTTGTGTGGGTATATTGCTGTTGTAGGTGCAGTCCACCACCGGACAATTAAAATATGCTGGGCCCATGGACTGTGCAGTCCGATTGTACAAAGAACAGGGGATCCGCAGTGTTTACAAGGGAACTATCCTCACTCTTATCCGAGGTGTGTCTTTATCAGAACATTCTAGAAAATCATAATGTATAATATATTAATTAATTAAGGGCTATAGAGTCCAAAATCTCCTGTGCAAAATCTCCCCCTTTCATCTATTTATATTACCTTGGAATCACATTGTGCAAAAATACAATTTCATGCCTGACAAACTCTCTTATACTAAGTGGATTAAAGTACATACACCTGGAACAAATGTATTACTGTGAGAGGCTTCAAAGTGCTTTAAGATGTCTAGATAATGCCTAGATAAAGGAGCATTGAACCACTCAGCATTGAGCACCACCAGTATACTGATCACAGCCTGATAATCTAGAATCATATCCTCCTGTTTTTCACTGGTTCTAGCCTCAAGTTAGAGGTGCTTTGTTCTGCTTGAATAATTCACATGTACATCAAAAAGCATTCCTCTGAAACTGGTCAGGTTCAGGGACTGGACACAAAATCAGAACATTTTTAAATATTTCAGGAAGCCTGAAAATCTGTTGCTCAAGACTATACTGGTTCAATACTTTTGCACACTGCTAAAACTGATGCCATGTAACACAAAATGTGTGTGTGTGTGTGTGTGTGTGTGTGTATTTGTGTCATGCAATTATCCTCAGATCTATATTTCACTCTATATCCTTTGATAATGCTACTCTTGACATTTCAGAGTTCTCCATTAACCCAGTTTGATTGCATAATCGAAACCAATGCTGCAGTACATTACACCAGAACCTCGTGATCACTTTACCTTTGTTCTCTTATCTCTGTAGATGTGCCTTCCAGTGGCCTATACTTTTTAACCTACGAGTACCTAAAAAATGTCCTGACTCCGGAGGGTCAAAGGTGAGAGTCAGCTATTTTTCGTGCTATGATGAAATACACTTGTGGACTTCATCACCATTCAGCATTCTGTCTATTCACCCCTCCCCCGTGCTCTCGCCCTCACATGCCCCCACATGCAGCGTTCACCAGCTCAGCACACCCAGAATTATTTTAGCGGGAGGGACTGCCGGTATTTTGAACTGGGTGATTGCCCTCCCACCGGATGTACTCAAATCCAACTTCCAAACAGGTAAACACTCCCTCTTTTATTACGCTTCTACAGCAGAGAGCTCCAGACCTTTCCTCACCATTGTTCTTTTGCAGCTTTCGACACACTTTAGCAACTACTTTTTATATCAAGGCCAAAAGTAACTATTTTAACCTACTTTTCTCTTTTAATAAAAGTGATTTCTGTTGTTTAATCTTACGGTAATGTAGGAACTTAATCTAAAAAAGATTAATTTTAGTGTTAATATCACAAATTGGAACATGTACTCAAATGAATGAGGATGCACTTCACATGTAATGGCATTTATTGGTAAGTACAATAAAATAAAATAAGAATGTCCAAACATATTCCCACATTAATGCTAAAGAAAACTGTGTCATCTATATAGATGTATACAGTGAGACAAGATGCCCCAGATTTTACCAAGTAAAAAATATAGCATACGCATATTTAAAAAACTATAATAAGCTCTTAACTAGTAAAAATGTGCAATTTAGTACATGACTTATTTCTAACAAGCAAAAATTATAAATGCAGTTGATCTACAGCAGTTCAATATAAATATACAGACATGCCATCTTGTCTCACTGTAGACACATGTATAGCTGAGCTGATGATAAAGTTTACTTTGACTGTGTTAAGTACAAGTCTTATGTTTATGTGACTGGAATTAAATGGATTATAGTGCATGCCATGAATGTAATTGTCCTATTATCTACTCCACCTGGCTCAGGTGGATTCTGAGATAAAATAGAATTAAAGCATATTGGCTTTTAAATGCCAAAAGTATATTTTGACGTTGTATCAACCACAGTAAAGAATTTGACCAACATTAGAATGCTGCTTTGTATTTACATTGAATATTTTTGTTTAGCATTTTGCTGGTTGAGATCATTAATAGTGAAGTTGACCATCAACGTTTTGTACTTTGGCATTCTTTGTACATTGGGCATTTACCTGTTTTTGTCAGGCTGTAAATATGAATGAATGAATGAATGAATGAATGAATGAATGAATGAATAATTGTATTTTCACTCCAGTTGATGACTTTGTAACAAACATTATGTCTGGGTGAATATGATCTAGATGTCTAACATTGTGCTATACATGTAATACGGTTCAATTCTGCTCTCTAGTGGTGCAAGTGTACTATGACCTTCTGTGAGCATGAAATCAAATGTTCCGAAATCTGAAATACCGCTAACTCTCCTGCAGCCTCTGATGGGCGATATAAAGGCTTAGCAGACGTTTTAAGAACTCTGATACGGGAGGAAGGAGCCAAGGCTCTTTACAAAGGCTTAAGCGCCGTCATGCTACGGGCATTTCCTGCTAATGCGGTAGGACACACACCACAACACACACACTTCATCCAAGTTAATTCTTATGGTATAATGACCAGAGACAAATAAATATCAGAGCAGTAAGAGGAAACAAATATATATTTTTTGTTTTGGGCTGAGATTAGAGGAAGGCTTATTCACAGGAGCTGAATTTAACATGTGGGAGAACATGGTCAAACTCTGATATAGAACTGAGCTCAGTTAAGTCTTGGAGAAACAGGCTGGACAAAGAATAGTTGTTAATTTTTATTTCCTCTGGGTCTCTTCCTGTGCTTCTCAGGCTTGTTTTCTAGGTTTTGAAGTAGCTCTAAGGTGCTTGAACTGGTTGGCTCCAAACTGGTGATCTTGACCCCGTTGCTGGTTACATTTGGCACAAGGCAGCTTCCTAAAGACAGACTGCCCAATAACCTCTCCACTCAAATCCACCATCTGACCCTAAAAGACCTCCTTAAAGACCCCATTACTATGCCAAGCCTCTTTTTTAATGTGTGATGCAGATGTGAGGTATGAGGAATGTTTAGAGACATAAGATTTTGCTAGTAGCTGGAACTGCTAGCTTATATTCTTTATTATTATTATTGTTTTTGTTGTTGTTGTGGTTGTTGTTGTTGTTGTATTTTCTTATGGGTCTGGCAATAAATTATGTCTGCTTGTTAATTTGTATGTGCATACAATTGTAATAAATTGTATTTTTTTAAATGAGTATATATTTGTTTATTAAATTTTTGACGATGATGGAAAGACAATTATTTAAAATTGGTGCTTTGTTTAAATAAAAAATTGTTCTGTTTTCATCAGTGGGTCTCACCTACAGGTGTGATTGTTTGATTGTGGCCCTTATGTTTTGAAGTTTATAAAATTGCTTATTACAGTGTCCTCAATATAATCCAAAAAAAGTCAAAACAAATACTTTTTAAATGCTGCTGTTTCTTATATGTTTCACAAAACAGTCTGGAGTCAAACTGACCTTAAAGAACAAAATGTACAAAACATACACTATATGGATAAACGTATTTTATCCAATGGGGATTTTAATGACATTACATTCAAATACATATACTTTAATTTGGAGTTGTTTCCCCCTTTGCAGCTTCCACTCTTGTTGGAAGGCTTTACACAAGATTTTTGAGTTTCTGTGTGAGTTTGTGTCCATTCATTCTGTGGAGCATTTATGAGGTCAGATACTGATGTTGTATGAAAAGGCCTGGCTCACAATCTCCATTCCAGTTAATCCCAAAGGTGCTGGATGTGGTTGAAGTCAGGGTTCTTCAACACCAAACTTATCCACCCATGTAATTATGCTTTGTGCAATTTGGCACAGTCATGCTGGATTAGAAAATGGCCTTTCCTATATGTGTCCACAAAGTTGGAAGCATTTTGTTGTCTGAAAATCTGGGCATGCTGAAGCATTAAGATTCTCATTCACTGAAGGTAAGGTGCCTAGCCCAACACCGGAAAAACAGGTGTGTCCCAATACTTTTGTCCTTAAAATTTATACTTCTTACTTTTTACTATTGTTTTTACCCAGTTTGAACCCCTTAAGCTAGGAAAAGGTATTTAATGTAGTGCTAAAAATGAGATACATTGGGTCAAACTGAGGGTTAAATGATAATGGATCTTGGTTGAACATCAAAATGTTGTAATTTACCTTTCCAGACCTTTGCTAAGTGTCGTTAAAATTTGCTAAATATTTTGGGGGTAATGTGAAAGCTTTAAGGCATAAGCATAAAAACAGTCTTGGGTCCATTTTGTATTCAAGGGTAAAAGATCAAATCATGGCAGCAGATGCAAACATGTAGAAACTACATTTCCCATGATGCAGCGCTCCATTATGGTTCTTCCTGTGTTAGCTCGTGTTAGCTTTGCTTGACCCATCAGGTGGAGGTACACCGAAGGTGAGGGTTTTTACCTTCATTGCTTTAAAATAAGAAGAACGGAACTACCAATAGGGACGCTAGAAAGATGAAATCAAACTGAAATAATGTGTGGTGTCCACAGTTAGGCCACTAACATGTGCAGTGTGTGGCCAATTTAGCTACTGCTTACAGAGCAGCAAAGTTTTACTCACGGTAATCCTGGCGTCTTTTTTCTTTACAGCCTTGGATTATCTCGAGTCTCATTTTATTCCGGACCTACTTTAGGCCTGGTCCATGAAGCTCTAGGTAGATTTATGCTCGAGAATTCCTTTCCAACCCAAGTTGAGCTGCTTCCGACTCAGGAGGCCACCTTAAGTCTCGTTCTGGGCCTGTGGGTTTGACCTAATGTCTAGGAGGTTCAGTGGTTTAGAACACCTGGCTCTGATCCTGATTCTTTCAGAGCCATAGCACAACTTCGAGGACTAACTGAAGAGGACGTCTACGCTGTGCAAGTGCAATAAAAGCAGAATTTCTGAGCATATATTCATGAGCAGGTGTCTGGTTTCTAACATATTCTTGATTAAGATCAGCATGTGATCATGACTTTTTAGAGTCTGATTGCTGACATGAAATAAGTAATTTAGTCAGTTCTGATTTGGTTGATTTAAGTGATCATCCATGAATGCATCGATTAATCCATCCAGGTAGTCGGCCAACCAACCATCCTCTTTTTTATTCTATGTGTGGGGAGCAATCCCATAACTGAAAGGCCCACATGGGTTAGAAAAAAATGCAGTTTGAAGAATTATTTATTCTTCTATTGGTCTTGCTCCAGTTTAACTTGGTTCATTCGTAAATTAGGAAAATCATAGTTTATCCCAAGAAAGTGTCAATGAGGCAATACAGGGCAATGAATGGAACTGAATATTTATTTTATCTTGAGTGTTCTGACTTGTTTTTTGTTTCTTACCTGCTGCTGTAGTCTGAATGAGTGCTGTGGTGCACTCGTAATGCCCCTGGATGTGAAATGGCCATTTCCACAGTGCCCCAGGGTGGGCTGGAGGATATCCAGTTCACTGGTCATGGGAATGGTGGGGTCATACAGCTACCTATGGACCAGTAAGTTCTACTTCTTTCTTGATTCTTGATTTTTTTGTTTCAGTTTTACATAATTATATGACACTTTGCTCCATAGAGTATCTGAACTCTTTGTCAGTCCACAACCAAGAAGTTTTGTTGAACTTGGTTGACGAGCGACCTCAGGACACGCCCCTTATTACTGTGTCCAACCACCAGTCCTGCATGGACGACCCGCACATCTGGGGTAGGTAGAGTTAAGTTTAGGGTCTCCTTAAAGTAACATTTTGTTTCTGACATAATTCTCATTTGATTATGTTTTAAAACCATATTAAAAGTTAGCTGTTCTTTACATTGTGTAAACATTTTGTGCAACCAAACTGTGTTACAGAAAAAATGTGATATTTAAATCATGTTTTATATGCCATTAAATTTCTTGAACTGTAGCTGAATGAAGCTGAAAAAATGTAAGAACAGAATGTTATGAGCACAACGTGCAGCCTTAGAGGAAGTATAACCTTATCCTAAGACCATAAAAAGCTTCTAAACATACACTATATTTCCTATATTTTACTTACCTGCCTTTACATGCATATGAACTTAAGAGACATCCCATTCTTAATTCATAGGGTTTAATGTGATGTCTGCCCACCCTTTGCTGCTATAACAGCTTCACCTCTTCTGAGCAATCTCTCCATAAGATTTAGGTGTGTGTTTTGGGGAATTTTTTTACTATTCTTCCACTAGCACCTTTGTGAGGTCAGACACTGATGTTGGTCTTGCTCCCGGTCTCCTCTAATTTATCCCAAAGGTGTTCTCTAGAGTTGAGTTCAGGACTTTTCAGTCAACTTATTCCACACCAAACTCGCTCATCCATATCTTTACAGACCTTGTTTTGTGCACTGATGCACAGTTTTGTTGGAGCAGTATGGGGTCATACCCAAACTGTTTCCACAAATTTAAAATTGTCCAAAATCTCTTGATGTGCTGAAGCATTCAGAGTTCATTTCATTGGAAAGGATGAGGTCTTAAGTTCTGTAGCTATTGACTCTGCAGAAAGTCGTTGACCTCTGCGCATTATGCACCTCAGCATCCACTGACCACGCTCACGCCTTTGTTATAATGCCACTGACAGTTGAGTGTGGAATATTTAGTAACGAGGACATATAATGACTGGGCTTTCAAGACTATGCAGGTGCCATCCTATCACGGGACCGTGCTGAAATTCACTCCTGAGAGCGACCCATTCTTTCACAAATGTTTGTCGAAGCAGTCTGCGTGCCTAGGGGCTTGAAGTTAGACACCTGTGGCCATGGAAGTGTCTGAAAAACCTGAATTTTAGTTATTTCAATGGATACCTGAATGCTTTTGGCAATGTTGTGTATGTTAGTCATTATTTGGCAAATTGTCTTGTAACTGATATTGTTTGTGTACAGGAAAGTCAAATGTTTATGTACATTTTTGTCAGGGGTGTTAAAATTTCGGCAGCTGTGGAACTGGAACAAAATGAGGTGGTGAGTAGATTTTCAAGCAGATGACTACAGATTTGGGTCCTGGGCACGTAAATTATTACCGTATTAACGCATTATTTATTTTGTGCTGACAGTTATTTTATCTTGCGTTAATTCCGATTAAAAAAAAATTCCTTTTATTTTGAAAGTTCATGGCGTTTTATGTTCATGGGTGCACACAACACGCAGCAGTATGTCTCAGGTGGATTTCATGGGGGTAGTGCATCCCATTACCTTTGTATACATTGTATACATAAAAGTATTGGGACGCCTGACCATTACTCCAACAGGGACTTTAATGACGCTGCATTCGGATACATAGATCATTATAATATGGAGTTTGTCCCCCTTTGCAGCTGCTGTAATGGTTGAACACATTTATAGCAACAATTTATTTGTATGATATCATGTTTATCATATCACAGTTAGGTCTCATGTCTAGGGAATCCCTGTGAGATCAATCAGTCTGCTTTTGATAAAGTATTTGTTCTATGCAGGACTCCAGCTGCATCTGACATTTGCTTCACAAGGGAAATGCACTCTCGGTTTTTCAGCAGAGGGAAGTGTGTGCCGGTGGTTCGGGGTAGGTTCTCTAATGTGGGCAGTAGCTCTAGATTCACAGGTTACAAATAGCATGTAGAAGTCATGAGTCAGTTTGATGTTTCATAAAAACACCAAGCAAGTACAATAAACAAACCATCTATTTATAAATGCCATTCCTTCCCTGCATGCATCTCTGAGTATTCCAGACAAAATCCATGACAGACGTTTTGGTTTACTGTGAGTGAAGTGTTTCTCGTAAAGGGCTATGTTTTGAGGCCTGTCTTCTCAATAGGCCATATTTCCAGTTACAGTCATATTACCACTAGCTTGTCTGACTACAGACCCGGTTATAATATTGATTCACATTTAAATTATAGATATTATTGTAGATTTGAGTTTTAGCTCTTTCACACATGCAACAATTAAAAGTGCTTGTTATTGTCAGGAGATGGGGTGTATCAGAAAGGAATGGACTTCCTTTTGGAGAGACTCAATCAAGGGGACTGGGTGCACGTTTTTCCAGAAGGTGAGAATCGGAGAAACACATTTGCTGTTCACACTTTAAACTGTTTCAGTTTCTCATTAATTATCTTCTTTTCAGGAAAAGTGAACATGACTGAGGAGTTTATCAGGTTTAAATGGGGTAAGGGAACTATGTTGCGTAAGACACTTGCTTAGTGCTCCTTTATATATGCAGTTCACATTGTTTTAGTTTGATTTTTATGAAGTTTGTTTGTCTGGCAGGAATTGGCCGTTTGATTGCAGAATGCTCCCTCCACCCAATCATTTTACCTTTATGGCATGTAGGTGAGTTGTGATGGGCCTCCTATAATAAACTTTACAAAATCAGTATATTAAAGTACAGTAGACCTCAGAAATTAACGATGGTCACATTCCAAGAGCACATGTGAATTGTGAAAAACCTTGAATTTGTGATGTGGTTTTTAAAAAAAAAGCCTGAAAAAGCCTAGTTTTATAGTCTACACCCTGAATATTCCCCCATATTTGCTCCCAAAACACTTTAATTTCATTTTACGCTTAATAAATTACCCTTTAATATAAAGGTAAACTTTTGTCGGTTCTGTACAGTTTATACTGAACACTTGGACTGCTAGAATGTAAAATACCAATGTTACCCTTGTATAGACTGTACTGTAATTCCTAAATCTGCGAACGACTAAGGCAGTGAACTCTGAACAGCGACTTTACAGTGGACTTCCGTTTGTCATTTTGTTGTATTCTACTTTTGTCACCATTGTAATTATTTTATCATATTTTAGGCATGTAAGCTTGCAGTTGTATTAGTGATGCTCTTATGAATATATTCTTTCTGCAGGTTTGAACGATGTCCTTCCAAATCAATCACCTTATATCCCTCGGGCCGGAAAGGTGAACACAAAACTTTTAAGAATTACAAGGTTCTCAAAAAGCAATCAAATTTTTCTGAAGGCACATTTTTCTGTATTTTATGTCTTGTTTCCACCAAAGAAAGTGACCGTCCTCGTTGGAAAACCCTTCACAGTCAAGCACTTGGTGGATGCACTGAGAGCAGAAAATAAAAGTTCGGTAAGGAAGTAGCGGTGGTCTCTGGTAGTGATGGGTGACATGTCTGGTCCATTTTTCAGCCCCTCCAGGTCAATGCTTCATCCTTGCCTGACTGTAATTATATCCTTTAGAATTAAACTCAGTCCTGTGATAGATTATGGAAACAAAATGTGTGGTCAGAGAATGTAGTGTGACCCAATTTATTGGGACAGTAGTAACATGTCATCCGTTTGTACTCTCATACCAAGTTGTACCTATACAGTGATCTGCTCATATTAAACCGTTTCTGTTTCTAATAGATGGAAATGAGGAAAGCAGTGACCGATTTTATTCAGGGTGAATTCCGCAGTTTGAAGTTCCAGGCTGAAGCTGTACATCAGAGGATGCATCCCAGACAATGACCCACACATCAAAAGCCTCTTGCCTCAGGAAATGCTGGATATGAAGTGAAAGAGAGAACACACGCACATCTGCCTCAACAGACAATGGGTAGCCTGCGAACTTGGTGTGAGATTATGACACATTTCAACCAGAAAGAAGCAACAGTACCTGTGGAGTGGATACACTGCAGTTGGTTTAAGTGTCCAGTTCATGATTCAGGCCCTCTTGGTTATTGGACCATCCATCCAGGACTGAGATCACTCTTTAGAAAATTTAAGGCCTCAGTGACAGTGAGTGTAAGCAAAATTCCTCCTTTTTCCTTATAGATGAAGGGAATTGATTTCAAGATGGTGGTGGTTTTGGAATTATTTGACAGATTGGTTATAATAAAGTGGGTATATTATTTTTAGAAAGACAGTTTTCAAATATGATCATTGCAAGAAAAACAGTGCTGAATTGGTTTTGTTTCCTAATATAAAAGTTTATGTAAATAACATATAAAATGATGACTGTTAGATGCTCTTTGAGAGAGGTCGAGGCTTTTAAAAGTAGGACAGCTTTTCGGGTTAAATAAAATATGGAACACCTTTTGTTTTCTTACATATACAGCGGAAATCACTCTCTGACTAGATATATTTGTCAAAATTGTTGATTTTGTTGAACTTTCCAACCTGAAACTTAGAGCTACAGTTGTATAAGAATTTTAGATCATGATATTTAATAAGGTTGACAGAAAAAAAGGAATGTGTTTGCATGATTTTGTTTTGGCAGCTGAATGTAAAAGAAGAAACTGATATTTCCTTTATTTCTTCTGACTGTTCCTCTGTGCGGGATGCCTTGCCTTTTTACGTTCTTTTTCAGATTCAGATATAATCACTAAGTATTTGAAGCCAACCTGTGAACCTGTTGCCTTAGTGGGATTTCTCACTGAACCACCACCCACCTCCCTAAGAACTGTTTGCCAGTAATCCAACAGATTATCCAGAACACAAGTATCTTAGTCTTCTGTGTTGCCAATTTCATACAATCCAATACGGTTTTTAATAAAACTTTTATTAAAATGTCACTGTGCTATGCAAATGATTTATGTCCAGCACGTGTTCTATTAATACGAAGGTTTTATGTTCATGTTAGATAAAGTTGATTAAATTGATACCTATGTAAAAGGCCAGAGTTTTTCATTTCTGAATTCCCATCACATTTTTTCTTGGAAGGAGTTTATGTCAGCTGTGTCAAACCTGGTTGTGCCTAGGCCACATCTCTGCAGAGTTTTGTTCTTGCCCTTATTAAACATTTCTGTTTAAACTCATCAGCTATAGTATAAGGCGTACATGGTCTGAATTTAATGGTTTAATCTAATTTGGTACACTTGCATTCTTCATTCGGAAATAGAAAATGTCATTGATTGTGGAGGAAATTAAAATATGTCTGCGAACAATATAAAATACAGTATAAAGTCAAAATAAATGTCTCCAGAAAAATAAGAAGTTCAGCGCAGAAGAACTTGACTGGCCGACAAAGAGCCCTGATATTTGGGGTGAGCCTCGACTAACACTTTTGGGTTGACTGAAATGGAGATTGTGAACCATGCCTTCTTATCCAACATCAGTTTCTGACCTCATGAATGCTCTAAAGTATGAATGGGCACAAAGTCAAACAGAGACATCACAATATCTTGTGGAAAGCCTTCCAAGAGGACCCACCCCATATTGAAGTCTATGTATTTGAATGCAGTGTCATTAAAGTATCTGTTGGTGTCAGATGACCTGATTGTTTTTTGATGAGACTCCAAGGTGCGACAATGTGCAAAATATAAAAAATGAGGGGTGGTCCAAGGCACAGTACTATAAATGCTAATACGATTTTAACTGCACACAATACTGTCGGAATTGTGTTAAACATTTCTTGCTGGTGTGTAGACCACAGGCTATAGGAATGTCCATTTTGAAGGGCACAGTCTTCGTATGGGTTATGGCGTAGGGCACTTAACGTTAGGAGTAGGGCGTAGGCTTTATGGATGGCCTTCAACAGACGCCCCTGGTCCTGGACAGCTCCCGAGCTGAAGGTGCTGAAGATGGCCGCGGTGAGGATGGCGGTTGGTCGTTTGGCTGCTCCTGCAGTCCTTCTGCTCTGTGTTCTTGTTTCTGGAGGTGGCAGCGAGCAGGTGCCACTACTGATGTGGTCCAGTAACGGGTAATTATTCCCTCACATGGGCGTAAAATGTATTATTGTCGTTCGTTTGTTTCAGGCTCTCCGGTTTCGCTAGCTTAGCTCAGCCCTGCTAGCAGCATCTAGCAGCATTTCTGTCAAAATTCGAAGACAGGAGACTTAATTCAGTTGCTGTATAATATTGAATTCCGTGCTTCCATGCGTAATTTTGGCTAAATGCTGTCAGAAAAACGTTAACTTTGTAAAATTGTATATGTTTGTAGTGGAAGGTCAGTATTGCAGTTCGTTATTATTATTATTATTATTATTATTATTATTATTATTATTATTATTATTATTATTATAGGACTGTAGGGGGATGAAATGCTGGGCTGCTCGATGCGACCAAAATATAACGATTGTGATTTCAGTCAATACATTACAGGGCCCACATAATCACTTTTCTGAAAGAGTCTTCAAAGCATTTTTTGTGAAGTCAGACGTTTACATATGCACCATATGGACAAAAGTATTGGAACGTCAGACCATTACACCAACAGAGACTGAGACAGATGCCATTAAATTTAAATGCATTGACTTTAATAAGGAGATGGAGCCCCTTTGCTTCTATAACAGCTTCCACTTTTCTTAGAATGTTTCCAAAAGATTTTGTAAGGTTTTTGTGGGAATTAATGAGGTTAGGCACTGATGTTGGATGAGAAGGCCTGGTTTACAATCTCTGGTCCGATTCATCCCAAAGGTGTTGAATGGTGATGAGGTCAGGGCTCACACAGACATCTTCCAGCAATGTCTTTGTGGACCTTTTTTAATGACTGTGGCACAGTCATGCTGGAATAGAATGTTTTCATGTGTCAACAAAGTTGGAGGCATGCTGTTGTCCAAAATGTTTTGGTTTGCTGAAGCATTAAGATTGCCTTTCACTGGAAGCAAGTGGCCGAGTACAAGTCCTGGAAAACAGATGTATCCCAGTACTTGTGTTCAAGCAGTGTGCCACATTGTTTCTGACAGCGTAACCAATCACAGCTCCAGGTGATATGATGGGTGTTCTGATGCTTTGAGGTCTTCATGCCATCCAACAAAAATGTATTATAATATTCAATCGTTTAAGGGGCTGTTGAATCAGTGCATGAATAAACTGTTGTAGTCTGTATAAGGAGATATTTTTAAATGTGTTGATTTTCATGTATTTGTAGCATGTTTTTCATATATGGACTGGATGGATATAAATATGCCATTTGAAAAAGTATTTATGTAATTCTAGACTTTTTGTTTCCTGTAAAATGATTATTTGGGCCCTTTACTATATGTAGCAGTACTGATCACAATACTGATATTTTGTCCAAATTGTACAGCTGTGTTATACATTATCAACATTACCTCTTTAGCAAAGCATATCCATCTTCACCTTCAGTCAAATATTTGAAGACTGTGATTAATGTTTTCTCCTCCAGGTTTCAACTGGAAGCCCAGAATGCCCCTGCTGCAGGTCACATCGTGTCTAGCAATCAGCTGCAGTCCTACCTGAGTGCAGCACTAAGTTCTGCTCCTCATAACGTACTAGTCTTCCTTCAGGACAAGGTCAGTTTTGCTACTATCTCACATCTACACACACAGTTATGCCACACCATGTATTGCTTATGTGCTAAATTCTCCTTCAGTTAAAACTATGCTGGAATTTGAGATGGTGGGGTGGTATTAAGGTTGTTTCACATGGGTGTGACAAGTGAGTTTCTAAATTTCACGCACCTTTTACAAATGAGGGACACCAGTGTTTGTATGCTGTGAGTGTTTGACAGCATAAGTCATTCCGCTTCTTAATTTCTAGATAATGAAAGAGAACATTTCAATAGAATGGCACATTATCTAGCACAAAAAAGCGTTACTGAGTAATATCAGTCATCACATTTACAGGTTCAGTGACCGAACAGTCAGATGCTCAATAAAGCCTTTAAAACACAAAACACCACTCTGTTTTTTTAATATGTTATAAAGGGATGTTGAAACTTTGAAATGACAAAGCGAATGCACAATGACTTTTTTTACTACCCCTTAAGGATCTGGGCCTGTAGCCAGACCATCGATAGGAAAATTCCAAATTTTTGATAACTTGTAGGGCAGTGATCTGTTGATAGATTTAACATGGATACCAAGTAAAATGGTAGAGTGTGGAGTAATGAATACTTGCCAGCAGGTTTGATAACCACACTTACAATACTGACAGATACTCAGATTTGGAATACCAGTGAAGACTGAATAGAGACACGTTTAGATTGTTATCTTTAATTTTGGCACATGCTCAGGCTTAATTAATGCACATTGGGAATTAAACCAAATACTTGTATTTTTTTGGTTGTTCTTTCAGATGCAAATGTCTTACTCTTACAAAGATACAGGCACCTTAAGTGGGCTGACCAATTATTTTAGCAAAGAAGAAAAATGTGATTAAATTAAATCTCATTAAACAAAGACTTTTGGATTTTTGACAACAAAATGATTCACTTCAGAAATGAGTTTAGTCAGAATGACCCACACTCTCACATTATCACACTCTCTTATCTCCATTATCAAAAAAGTTATATGTTTGGCCTCTGGTATCAGGACATCCTCATGCTGTCATTCTCTCTCACATCATCCTCTCTCTCTCTCTCTCTCTCTCTCTCTCTCTCTCTCTCTCTCTCTCTCTCTCTCTCTCTCTCTCTCTCTCT
>JBBKCR010079992.1:0-24880 GCA_037577295.1 Ladigesia roloffi | reverse complement strand
AAAAAAAAAAAAAAAAAAAAAAAAAAAAAAAAAAAAAAAAAAAAAAAAAAAAAAAAAAAAAAAAAAAATATATATATGGTTAACCATCATCAAATTACACTTTGCTTCTACAGTATAAACATTAAATACTGCATAAAATCTCTTAGCACAAAACATGTAACTGTCACATTCCCCCGTTAAACTTAAAACAAATCTGGTGCAATGACCAGAAACAGACCTTTTGGCGACTTCTTTCAGAACATAAAGTAGACAGACGAGAAACAAACCAAAACGACGGTTAACCCACCCCCGTGCACAGAGCACAAGCACATTAAATACACAAACCTAAAACTAAGGACCAATAAACAAACTCAAACTCCATCACAAAACAACATTTAGGTGTGATTAGTAATACCTCGACCCATTATCCTTCATAATAAATGTCCCAAAGACAAACCCTCCTAAATACTAATGTCTCCGAAATGCTGACATTAGTGAGAAAAAGAGTCAAAAAGGACAAAGAAACTGCTTTGCTCGAAAAGAATCAGAAAAGTTTATTTCACACTTGCAAGTGGAGAGAGAGAGTCTCTCCACTCACCCTGGGGGTCCTATTTTCCTGTAATAGGCCTAATCTTCAGGCCTAAATGTGGTGTGTGTCCCTGCAGCCTTTATTTAGAACTCAGAACAGTGGGAGCAGAAAGGGTTAACCGACGCATCACCACACAAGATTGACACGAACAGAAAAACCCACTGCAGGTAAACAGAGCCTCCGTGTTTCACACAGAGGTCTGTGTACCTGCACCCAAAACACAATAAAACCCCCCAACACAACCCCAAAAACACACCAAAAATAAGCCCTAATCATACACAGAACAACACAACAACAGTTTGGGGAGCGAGCAGTGCATGCGAGCCAGGGTGGCCTTGCCATTCCAGATATATTCCAGAGAAAAACATATGTTGTTATCCTTCCTTCTGTCCATTGTGACCCCGAGTCCCCTGGACTGACCTGAGACATCTTGACATTGCTGTCCATAACGCTGTCCACGGGATGCAAAATATGGAACACACGTTTCTTGTAAATAACTCTAAGACCCTACTCATGCTTAGCCACATAACTACTATTCAGTTTAACTCTAAATCACAGGTGTCAAACCTGTCCAGAAAGGGCCGCTGTGGGTGCAGGTTTTTGTTCCAACCAAGAAGAAGCCACACCTGAGTAACTGAAAACCAAGACCAAACGATTACAGAGGTGGAATCAGGTGTGCCTCCTGCTGGGTTGGAGTGAAAACCTGCACCCACAGCGGCCCTTCCTGGACAGGTTTGACACCTGTGCTCTAAATGAATCAAATAACCATCAAGAACTGAATCAATGAATCAATTAATGAATACTGAGTGTGAATACATGCAAATAATGAAAGAAATAAAGAAATGATTGATAATGATTAATGATTAAAATATTACTCTTTCCATTACACTAACATAAACATTGGTGGTGGTTAGAAGTCAGTCACAGGTCTCAGCCCTGAAAGCCACTGCTAAACTATATCTCAAATGTACAAGCTTATTATTTAGAGCAGGGATAGGCTCCAGCCCACCCAAAAGGCGGAGACACTGTGAGGGTCAAATGCCCTCATAAAATAAAAATTGAATTGACATTGTCCACATCAGCCTAACGTGCTGTTGTTCTGAGGGTGAGAGCAGAATGTAGCCTTCTAGCTTCATAGATGTCCATTCATTTTCCATCGGGGGGCCAGATAGAAAGCTTTTGGTGGAACGATCACTGGTTTAGAGGTTATATTCTGGTCATATACATTGATTCCTTCTTTATTTTTTTTCTTTTCTTCCTTTTTCATTCTGTCTTTCTTCCTTCATTTTGTTGTCATTTTGTTCATTTTTATTTAATATTTTTTTCCTTGCAATTAATGTATTTTCAGGAAATGCAAAATCTGGTTTAGCTCTGCTGCTTGTAATATATTTTTGCCCACACAGCCCCCACAGTCTTCAAGGATGTGAAGCCAGAGGCGAAGGTGATGCAGGAGGAGATCTTTGGTCCACTGCTGCCTATTCTATGTGTCAGCGGTGTGGACGAAGCCATCAAATTCATCAACGAAAGAGAGAAACCCCTTGCCCTCTACGTTTTCAGTCAGGACAGCAGGGTAAAACCTGTCTTTACCATCTTCAGTGTACTAAAAATAGTTATTTGCTAATAAACACACGTCATGATGATCATCAGTGACCACAAGTCTCAAGTTTTTCTGTTGATTTATTCTTTAATTATGTTGTCATGTAGTTACATTAGGAATTATATTTACGTTATACATTTATATTTATGTTTTACCTGAAATGTAAAAAAATATGTCTTTTTTATAAAAATTTATTTAAATGTCCATTTTGGCTACTTTCTTGGTTTAGCTTATTCAGCACATAATCTCAGAGACTTCTAGTGGTGGTGTAGTGGCCAATGATTGCTTGGTCCACTTCTCAGTCAGCTCTCTACCTTTTGGTGGTGTTGGTAAGCAAAATCTGTTTATTCTTTTGCGTATAGGTAAACCGTAAACACTCCAAGCTTATGGTTTTGTCATGATTTAGAAACATTTACCACATACCAAAAATATGTTTGTTGCTCCCCCTGCAGGCAACAGTGGGATGGGCAGCTACCATGGAAAGTTTGGCTTTGATCAGCTGAGTCACCTGCGAGGCTGTCTTGTCAAGCAGCTGAAAATGGAAGGAGTGAACCAGATGCGCTATCCCCCACACACACCCAAGAAGCTTGGCTGGGCTCGTTTTTTTATCCTCAGACAGGCTGAGCTGGGAAAAGTTGGTTGCATGGCTCTACTGGCTATTCTTTTTGTCGTCATTGCCGTTATGCTACAGGTAAAAACAGCATTTGCTTAAAGTGTACATTTTTGTTATTTCAGTTCTTTAAGAAACTATTCAGTGTCTCGGAACATATTTATTACAGTGAATTTTATTACTGTGGTTGTAGAATCCAGAAGTGTTTCCACGTGTCTACTATAGTGATTGACCGATGTTGATTTTTTATTACCGATAACCCGATTACCGATATTCAGAACCGATATTTATTTACTATTATTCTTCTGTTTTTGACACAATTATTACACCACCACTGAACTGAAAAAACAGTTTTATTCATAATAATCACTCCCTCCTTATATACAAATCAAAACTAGGGGTCTGAAAGTACTAAATACTAAAAAAAATGTAAAAAAATTCTTCAAGCTGCATAAACTCAAAAAAGTAATTTATGTAACACATCTAATGTGTGCATTAATACGTGTTATGTTTAATAAAGTTTACTAAATATGGGAAAGTAAGTAAGTATACTTTACCTTTGCATGCAGTTTCCCTTCAGACATCTGCTGCAATGGCGATCATGCGCATAATTCTCAAAACGCCCACCAGAAGGCGGTGCTTATTGTTAAACCCGATATTACAATACCGATAACCGATTATGGTAAAATGCTTAAAAATCGGGAAAAATATCAGTAAATCAATATATCGGTCGATCTCTAGTCTACTTATTGCACTGATGAATGAATATACAGTCATTCTCACAGCTTCAGCCTTATTTAAGTGGAATATTAAAAAAAACATGTAGTATTACAGCAAGGCTAGTGAGGAGAAACAACATGAATGTACTTTAATTGGTCTGGTTTTTAGAGTAATATTTCTCTGATATCTGTGATGACTGAAACACTTGCCTCTTTTTTGCAGAGATTCTTGGCTGTGTAACAAAGCAAGGTTGTTTCTGACAGTTTATCTCCGAACTCAAATCAAAGCAAATCAAATAATCAGGATTTTGGTCTGTATTGGTGCTTATATCCTGTTTCACTCCCCTGCCTTAATCTGAAAGTGTAAAAAGTTTAGAAGTCATTGTAAATCATCTCATAAAAATGCTGCATCGAAAGAAAGTTAATTTAGCTTTATGCTAATTGAACCGTTTAATAATGTGACATTTATTAATGCAGTGTATATTTTCTTGTACAGTCTGTTTCATCTTGTTTTCAAAATTATTTAATGAAGGAAAAGAACACATTTCCCAATTATTTTAGTGGCATTGCACTATGGCATCACTTGAGACAAGTGGTTGAAAATCCATAATAAATTCTAGAAAAATAAAATCTGGGGTGATTAATTCCAAAACCAGATTGTTAAACTGCACATTATCATCTAGTTGTAGCCTTTCTTAGCTAAATATTCAATCAAATTAAAATGTGTGTAGTACTAAATATGATCAGATATGGTCATCTATTTTAAATTAACTGGGCTCAAATAGCTTGCTGAAACTGAATGGGATTAACTTTTTTTACTTTGGAGTGGGTGTTGTACTGCTATATAAAGATAATAAAGATGTTTAACAGCAAATGGCTTTGCTTAGGTTTGTAGGATCGTTAACTGTGTATTACTGTGCAGATTACAGAAATGCACCACTTTACATTTTTGGTGTATTTAAAGGTTTAACATTTCTTGGTTCTCTCCCATTTCATTTTTACAAATCTGATATTTCTGTTAGATAATAAGTGATTGAAATGAACACATTTTTTGAAGAAATCAAACAGTTTTATTGGCAAAATAAAGACATGTTCACAGAGACAAAATGCATTTTGTGTTATATATATATTTTGTAAAGGTGAATGTCATGTGTTTTTTTAGGCAGCTGTTTGATGAGATCTTACATATTTTTAGTACATTTTGCTTTGAATTTGTTCTGTGACCATTCTGTGACTAAGGTAATGTTATGTTTTTTAATGCATGTTGTACTTAAGTGTTATGTTTTAATGCTGTAAAAACTTTTTATTCAGTAACTCAAAGAAAAGAAATGCAAAATGAAACAATAATTTTTAAGGAAACCTGCACTAGCTGGAGTTTTACAAGCATTTAAAAAAATGATACTCTACTTATCAATTCATACTTATTTGTGTTGCATGACAAAATGGATTGTGACTTCTAAAGAACTGCCATCTCCTGTTCGGACATAAAATTATGAGAGTGCACCATGCCAATTTGTTCCTCCCCAAAGCCAGCAATTGGTTTGTTATTTTTACATTAAACTCATTCAAAAAGATTTTCTACAGAAAATTCTACAAAATTTCTACAAAATTGTTATCATATATTTGAATAATTGCTACCCAGGAGGAAATAGCACAGTATTACGGTGCACTATAGAAATCGTATTGTTTCTTATAATGTTACCATATATATTTGTAAATGATAGGATTTGGTTTTTTTATGTCTCAGAATATGGCAGAATTACAGTATATACCAGCATGGCTGTGTTTGAAAACCATCTGGGCGATGACACTGAGAAGGCTTAGAGGGGGCACTCAGGTTAAAATGGGGGTGTCACGAAGCTTGGAAGGGAAGAGGAGGACACGCAAGATAAAGATAATGAGTTTTAATGAACGAACAAAGACATATAATGAACTGCAATACACAATAAACAAACAATAAATACAACAGGGTTCGTGAACACAGACTAGACGGGGCTATCTGTGCTCCTCAAACGAACAAACAAAAGTAAACTGAATCCACCAAGCCTCTAAAACCCAAGTAGATAACTTGAAAGCTGGCTTGGTAGAGGCATACGAGGACTACTCCGGGTAAGGGTGAGGAACAAGGGTCTGAAAGATAAACATAAAACAGAGATTAAACAAGGTACATGAAACAAAACAGAAATGTGATCAAATACAGATACAAAGCATTCAGGATCAAGGAGACACAGATGAGCTGGAGCGAAACGAGGAACAGGTTAACCAAATCAGAGGGACGCGATACAAACGGAATAGACACACTAGGTAGGGAACAAGGGAGACTAGATAGGGTGGACAGAAGTATATGGACAAAAGGGAAACGACACAAAAGAAAAGGAAAGAAACCTAATACTCGGGGGACGGCGATCGGGACCTACGGGCTGAGACCAAGGTGGTAGTCACAGGGATACACAGCATACATTTTTATTAATTCAGATTTTGTTAATTTGAACATGAAATATGCTGTAATAATATATTCATGGAATGATTAGAACTAAATAGGCATAGCAGTGCCTGGTGCTCTTTACCTATGCCGGCATAACATTCCAGCAACCTCCGTAAACACATTCCTTACCAACCATTCACCGCAGCGCTTACTGATCAGCAGAGAGCAGGTTGCGCTTCATGAAGATTCTAGAATCGTTGGCTGTATCTGAAATTGCATACTTCTACATACTTCTACTATATAGTAGGGCTAGGTTAAAATAATCGATTCACTGATCAATATCAATTCTTGTTTAAAAAAATACAATATTGATTTAAAAGTGTAAATAACAAGAAATTAAAAAGTGTAGTTTTAATTGGTTTCAAATGGCCAAAAATGGCCACGAGGGCGCTGAGTGTTACAATTTGATGTATTGAGTTTATTATTGTTTTTTTTACTGAATTGACGTAAAAAAATAACTCCAGACCCTTGGGAAGTTTCATTTTATTTGCATTAACACAGCTAAAATGGCAAACAAAAAGAGTTAAGTGCCCAAAAATGGCCAGAGGATGCCCAGAGGTCTAAAAGGAGTAATGTTTTGAGGCCCTATCCCAGTAGAAAACTCCCCCAGCCAAAAAGGAAATACCGCCTCACATGTGACAGGAGAGTTGTTGAAAATGCTTTTGGCATTCTTGTTGGACAATGGGGGATCTACCACTGCGAAATTGGATTGAGCCCTATAAATGTGTATTCCATTGTTAAAGCAACAGTGGCCTTTCACAACTTCCAGAATGGTGTACCAGAACCTCCAATCTCACAAGAACAATAAAAGTCCCTTCACTTCAGCCTGAGAGAATAGTGGGTGCTGATAGCTCCACCCAAGAGGCCATAGCTGTATGGTAGGCCCATAGCTGTATGGTAACTACTTCTCCTCATCTGCAGCCCCCACATGCTTCTGTTGCTCATCCTCTTCAAAATAAAACAAAGGCTCTTCTAAGAGCCACATACTTACTCATATGAAGACTAACTTTTGCATTCATAGTTAAAGGAAGTTCATTCCTGATGTATGTAATCTCAATTAAGTTGGTAAAAATCACTTCACAAGAAGAATTGATTCACCATTCAACATGGCTTGCATGCTACATCACATTTTAATAATAATAATAATAATAATAATATTTATAATTATAATTATAATTATGATGATAATAATCTGGTGGCAGGTTTCTTAAATGTGGGACTAGTCTTAAAAATCTCGTACTCATCTGTTGGCTGTTCGAGCACAATTAAAAATTTTGTCCTCAAACTAATTTCTCTGACTTTTCATTCTCTGTCTTGACCCCTGTGTAGTGGGGGCTGCTCGGTAAGTCCTTGGAGTGCAGGTGGATGGGCCAGGCTCCTGTGACGCAGCAGGGGCCAGACACAAAAGCTCAAGTGCCAACTCGGCCAGAGGTGAAGCGGTAGTCTGAGTGGTGGGAAGTTCTTCTGTCAAGTTAAAACTGAAAGTTTCATTAGGGAATCCAGCTGATGATTCTGGCAACGAGCTGAGGTGGCCTGGGGACTGAATGAGCTATTTTCCAAAGATGGGGGCACACTGGAGGAGGTGGGCCTCTCCCTGACATAAAGCTCCAGGAAGCTCCAGGAAACTTCCATGCACCACTCTTCTTTTCCCTGACTTTCTTCCTCCCCTTTGTATACCTGCCCCTGAGATGCAGCGCGACGTGCAAGCCATAGGAAATAATGGGTTTCGGAGCAAAGCACAGAGCATGCCAGGTTTGGTCTGAAGTATTAACTGGCTGGGAAATTCTTTATTTCAATTATAACTATTTTTAACATGCTGTAATGTCCTACATGTTACAACAATCAGGCGCCCATTCACACTTCCTGTAGTGCCGCTACAATATTGTTGCCCAAAGCAGCAAAGGAGCATAGTGTATTTAGTCATTTTTGATTTATTTTATGATATGTGTATCAATGAAAACACAGAAAACTGTGTTAATACAAACATCGCTGGCATATATTGCACTGAGCCATGCCCCAAACTTGACTACACCAGTCATGAATACATGGTGAGGTGTCAAGTCTGTTGGTAAGCAGATTCTGCTCTTGAAGACTACTTTGACCACACTGACATGGACAATTTTAGGGGGGATGCATTCTAAGGTTTCAGGTCAGGTAATAAGGATGCCCTGAGAACAGCAGGAGCTAACCTGTCCAGGGACTTCAATTGTCTTATCGCACCCATTGTCAAGTGATTTAAGTGGTATGTAAAATAATAGCCTCCCCCCTCTCTGGACCTCCTGCACTTATCCTCCCAGACACTCTATGGATGATGCCATAGTTGAACTTGAACTCCTCACTCACAAACGACAAACACACACCTGTGACGGCTGCACCGTCCTGTCTGTGTCTGTCCCCTTTCCTGATCCCTTTTTTCCCCATTTGTCCCTTTATTTTTGTCCACCCTGTATAGGTCCCCTCGTTCACTACCCAGTGTATCCCCTTGATTTGTATCGCGTTACTGTCTTACCTGACACACCTGTCCCTCATTTCCCTCAGTCTCACCTGTGCCTCGTTTGTCTGGGTTATTTAAGCCTCAGCAATCGCTAGGATCACTGTGTCTTCATTTGTTACAACTCCATGTCTTGTGAGGTTTGTCATTTCTGTGTTGTTAGTTTTTCTGTTGTGTCTTGTTCTTGTGGTGTTGTTCCCCCTCCCGGTTCTTGTTGTGTCTCCCTGTGGTTCTGGTCCCATGTTCATGTTTATCTTGGTTTCCCATCTTTTCCTTGTCTGGTGTTTCAGGTCTGAGCTCTTTCCTTCCTATTTCTGTCTTGTGTGGCGCACAGTCAGCGCTGGTCCTTTGGACACTGTTATACATCCCTTATTGTCCCGAGGAGTTTCCTCGTATCCTCGAGACGCCTGTGAGAGGCTAGTTCCTATCTGTGTTTTGAGGAGAGGTTTTACCCAGCTCCTTGATGTCGGAGACTAGCCGATCCCTCTATGTACTCGAGGTAGGTGTAGTCTTCGACTAGAGCTGTCCCCTGTTCCTGTTCTAGGATCTCAGTCCTTGTCTCGGTGAATGTTTTTCCCTCCCTGGCGTTTCTCGCCCTGTTACCCAAATCCATGATCCTTAGGTGACACACGGTCGGAGTCGTTTCCCGTATCAGTCCCTTTATTGTTCCGAGGAACATTCCTCATCTGCTCGAGATGCCTGGAGAGGTTTTAATTAGCTCCTTAAGGTCTGTGACTAGCCATTATCCCTCTATACTTTTGAGGTAGACGTAGTCATCGACCTGAGCTGTTTTTACCCTCATTCCTGTTTCCTGCTCCTGTCCCTATCCCCATTCTGTGTTATCACCTTGAGGAACTCGGATCTGGGTCCCCTGTTCTGTATGTTCCCCTGTCAGGTCAGTCCTCGTTTTTTGTCTAATCCTAGTCATGTTCACGTCCTTGTCCTCTCTCCGTTTTAGGTCTGTGTTTCTCAGTCTCGTTTTCCTGCCTCTACAATGCTCTTTTCCTCAAGGTTTTCGGGGAGAGCCCTGCCCTGAGTCCTGATCCCATGTTTTGTTTTTTTTGAGGAGCATGAATCTTGTGATGTTCCTGTTTTCTTGTCTGTATCGGTTCATGTTGTTCTCCCTGTCAGTCAATCTGGTGTTCCGCGTTCCTCGTTTCCATGTCTGTCTTATCTGGAGCCTGCTGAATGTGTGTAAATACAAATACGGCATTTGGAAAGGCACAACTAACGAGTTTTTTAAAAAATTACAAAAAAATTGTAATGTGTGACTGATTGATCACTTTCACTTAGATATTCTGCCTCCCCCACCCCCATCACATGCTCAAGTTTAGGAGTAGATTCAGACATTCTTTTGTGCGCTGCATTATGCATTTTTCTCAAATACAAATACGAATAATTTTCCCTTTTAACAAATACAAACATGAATAGTGGCTGCTCTGCACACCCCTAGTATCTGCACTGCTTTTTGTTGCTTTATGGGTCTGAGAAAGCTTAATTTCAAATGTTATTCCAGCCGCAATATCAGAAGGACACAATTTTATATAATGTCACTATATGAAATTGCATTATTATTAGCAAACACTGGAATATAAGGGCTAAACTACAAAAAATATTATTTTACAAATTCCTTTACTATACACACAGTGGGTAAAATAATTGAAAACATCACCAGTTTTCTATGGTACCAAAGAGGAAAAGAGGGAGAAGGCAGGGACCTCGGTTCTGCAAACGAGGCCGGTGGGAGAGTCACTGTTGCAGGACCCGAGACTGGCAGGCCAACAAGCGTCAGGCTCTGGTGCTGGAGACTGGGCTGGAATTGGAGCGGATTCTGGTGGCTGGACGTCCGATGAGACTGCGGTGAAGGGCTCTGTCGCTGGAGGCTGGGCTGGAGTTGTAGCAGACTCTGCTGGCTGGACAGGACTCTGTCAGTGCTGGAGCTGGGTCTGGGAGCGGGAATGGGACTGGTGCTGGAGCCGGGTCTGGACCAGTGCTGGTTCCGGAGCTGTTATAAAAGTGATTGGTAATGTTTGAAAATCAGAGAAGGACTGGCCTGCCAACTCTCTTGGACTGATCTTGAATATTGAATATGACTTGATACTCAACTAATATTTGAACCTCATATCAAAAACCTTTGCAAGACCTCCTTCTACCATCTCAGGTATATTGCCAGACTCCATTCCACTCTGACCCAGTCTGAAGCTGAAAAGCTAATACATGCTTTTGTCTCCGCCAGACTAGACTACTGCAATGCACTACTTATTGGGATTCCTAACAAGAGTTTTCAGAGACTGCAGTATATTCAGACCAGCTCTGCAAGGATCCTAATTAGGGGGCGGAAATATGAACATATCACACCGATTCTTTACACACCACATTGGCTCCCGATCTTAGCGAGGATAGAAAACAAAGCCTGCCTCCTCACTCAACACAACTTTCTGCTCTATAATCTCCAACTGCCTCCTACCCACAGGACAAAGCTCAGTACCATGGGGGATCGGGATTTCTGTTCTACTGCTCCTTGCTTATGGAATGCTCTCCCTGACCATCTGTGGACACCACAGACCTGAGCTTTTTAAAAAAGAACATAAAACACATTTTTCAAAGAACACATATTTAATTGACCTTAGTGGTTTGCAATTTTATGTAATTGTGAACATACCACTTTTTCCTCTTAATTCTTATGACTGCTTTTATAATGTGGCACTTTGATATTTGACTTAAGCTTTTTGATTAATTTAACTTAAGTGCGACATAATTTAATGTATTATAATATATATTAAATTTCCTTAACAAGTAATTGTCGTATTACAAGGATGGTGAGAGAAACAGAAATTACTTACCCTGTAATAGAGACGCCCATGAAACGTGAGGGGAGAGCTCGAGTGTGGAGAGAGGCAAAGAGTAGGAGTACCCACGAATATCAGATGATGGCGAGATGTCGGCGTCTGAGCGAAGAGGAAGCTCCCACTTCCTGTTTATATACTGTGACGCTTAATTCCCCTTGACCTTGACGCATCATGTAGTTGTGTATGTGTAAGTACCCCCCCCTCCAGGACAGGCTCCAGACGGACCAGGCTGGGAGGATACCCGACGACGGTAGTCCCGGATGAGCGCTGGGTCTAAGATGAACCGACAGGGGACCCAAACCGTTCCTCCGGACCGTAACCCTCCCAATCCACAAGGTATTGGGTGCAACGGCCACGGGGTGGCGAGTCCAGGATCCGACGGACGGTATACGCGGGACCACCATCAATGAGGCAGGGGGGTGTGGGCTCCGGGGCGGCAGGTGACAAGGGAGAGGTGTGGAAAGGCTTGAGCTGGGAGTGGTGGAATACTGGGTGGACTCGGAGGGAAGCAGGCAGCTGAAGCTGAAAGGTGACAGGGTTGATGTGGTGCATGATCTTGAAGGGTCCGATGAATCGGGGTGACAGCTTCCGTGAGGTCTGCTCTCTATCTTCGAACTCCCACTGGAGGGGCAAAACAATTAAATCTTGAGGGATGATAGGCGCGGGGTCCGCCCGGGGTGTCGCGGGTTGGTTGATACGAGACCTTTTGGTTCTACAACCCCTGACGGGTGGAGATGTTAAACTTGAACTGTTCAAAGAACAGGGCCCACCGCGCCTGCCAATTTGGATGAACGAGTGGTAAGTAAGTTTACTGTCACAAAGTTTTGTCCTCCATCTTCTTTCAACTGCTCTCGTTTTATTTGGTTGCTTCATAGGTAATCAGACAGCCATTGGGAGAGACATTCTTCAGTCTGGGAGATAAGGGGCAGAGTAGATTAATAGAACTGTGGAGAGATGAGGGAAGGTCATGGACTGGGGTTAGTGGAGTGTTGCCAGCTTTTGAGGTTGGAGGACCCGTTGAAGAACAGACCGAAGGATGATAGGTGCATTGCATGTTAAAAATTAGCTCAGGAGGAAGTTGTAGTGTCAGAAGAGCAAGAGAAGGACATGGCAGAAGTCAGAGCAACTGGAGTAGTGGAGCTCTCTGTTGTGATCCACATGTGAATGCCAGGGGGTGAAATGACTGGAAAGGAACCAATACAGAAATAAAGTCAGGTTTCTTGATGCAAGTTTGGTAATTCCAAAAACCACCATGAACCAACTGTAGATGATTGTGATTAAAAAAGCATCTGAGAAAGGTTACTGTGATTTCTTCCACACTGCCGCAGAATGTATCTTCTCTGCCTGTAATATATGAAATAGGTAGAGGTAACATAAACGTAAAAACAAGAATAAAATAAGAGAGAAGAAAGAATACTTAGCTGAGTGAAGAAGTTGAATGTATGAGAATCCACAGACTAAATATCTAGCTGATTTCAGTGCCGCTAAAGAAGCTAATGATACACACACCCACACCCACACCCTCACACACAAGTGACAAAGATGGTCATATTTCTAAAAGTACACAACTTTAGTAACATTCACTATGTGAGCATCACAGTGAGCAAATGTCCCCATTAGAAACTCTCATATCTGCCAAAAGTCTGCGAAAAATGATCAAATATTTGATAATAGGTAGCTGACGATAGGTAGCTCATTGGGTATGTTGTATTTACTGCAGTTCCAAAACTACTCCCTAGAGATGACCAGTAGTAAACAAACACATCTTCAAAGACATGTTCACTGAAAAATAAAAAAATTCTGTCCTAAAACATAATCAGTTGGCCTAGAAGATGACATGTTTAGCTCTGAATTTGAGCTTGATGGATGACATTATTAGCTCTGAGGTTCGACCCTATAGCAAACCGTACAGCAAACTATTTTAGTACATTTTTAGTTTGCCAGCTTGCATCAGAGATAACCAAAAATCGATTTCACGTTAGGAACATAGGCCACATGCTCACATGACATACTTAAACGGTTAGAATAAGCTTCTGCAATACATAATGAGATCTTAGAAACAGCAGTTTAATGTTTCCGTCACTACCTCAGGTTGCAGGAGGCATCAATGAAGCATCCAGAGTAGCCCTTTGCTACAGTGCATTGTGGGATGAAATAAAACGCAGTTAGTGGGAGGCAAGTGGAAAACGCGCGATCCATGGGGCGAGCGGCGCCGAATGAACCAATTAAAATGCGGCTGCAGTATGATGGGTGTGGCCAATGAATATTCTCGTCCCTCTGGCTGAATAAAGTGCGAGGCGCAGACATCAAATGGACGTTGTGGGAAATTGAACCTTCGTCAGCAGGTGAAGCTTTGGAGTGCGTCGGTCAGAAGCAGTATACCATTGTACAGCCAGTAAGAGACGTGGTAAGCAGTACGTGTTTTGTGCACTGCGTGCTTCTATCCCAGTGCTGGTTGTGCCGGGTTACAGTGTGCTGGCGGCGGCTACCAGGTTTATTTATGAAAGTGCTGAAAGCATGACACGCAAATACGCCACAACAGTGGCAGCTAACGTTAGCCGTCTTTGGCATTGTTTCCAGCGCTATATATGTGCGAAATCTGAATAGAAAAAACTGCTCTGAAAATATATTTTGCAGCGTAAACCACTAAGGTTTTTGGAGCAGCCTGCCGAAAGTTCAGGGGCGAGAAGCGCTGCTGTCCGAAGGAATAATTGCCCTCACGTATATTCTGTGGATAGCAAAATCGCTGAGAACAAAACATTTGTGCAACTTTCCACCTTAAACGGTGCCAACCCTATCATGACAACGGTGTAAGCATGGCGTTGAATCAGTCGTACATGCCTTTTCTTCCCACCACAAAACCAGGTGAGGTGACTATTGTGTGCGTGTTTTACTTGAAAATACACGCTTAAACGGACGTTTACCTCATGTACAGGAGTGGTATTGCTCTGCACAGGCAAACTGCCGGTTGGAGTTCACTGGGTGTTCATGAAAGCATGTTTTTTTAGTGCTTGGAAATTGACTAGTTTCACTCCCCCTCCCCTTCTTGGCTGAACACAAGAGAGACTGTCTTTTGAAGAGAGCTGATTTTGGTGGCCTCCTTACTGTCAATTTTGTACGTCTTATTTGGTAGCTGCACTCGTTCTTTAAACGGATGAATATGAGGGTAGAAGACCGTAACCAGACCCAGTCTGGCCTTTATATTATGTGCGCTCTGGTGTAAGTACACTGGTGCTTGGTTTTCATTTAGAGAAATAAACTAATCCATCTTTGTGCTCTTGGCCAAAAAACTTTTTTGTAATCAGTGAAGACTCTTTAAAAGTTTTTAAAATTTGTTTTGCAGAGTTTTGAATATAAACCTGAGCTGTATTTAGCAAAAGTAGCAGACATGCGTAGGCCTTGTAAACCTGACCAACTCAAAGAATATTCATGACCGTTTGGTTTTCTTGTAAAGTCCCTTGAGGACATGACAAGGTTTTTTAGAAAATGGAATTTGCTTGTTTTCTGACCTGTACAGTTTATGGTGCATCTTCGTTATTAATTTGTCACTTATTTTGAGGAATGACTTGAGAGCTTTGGCAGAAACAAAATTGAGGACAGAAGGTGTCCAAAGATGTGATGGAATACAATGTGTTCGGCAGTATCTATTATTTTGACTATTACTTGCCTGGTTACTTTTTTTTTTTTTTTACTTCAGAAAGAATGTTAATGTTCAGGTGAGGTGGGTAAACGATTTTTCTACATATATTGGTTGTTTAGTTGGTGTAATAGGAGTTTATGAACTTATTGTTTCACATTTACTTTAGGAAGGCATAAATGTGCTGCTGTGCAATCATTTCAAAATGGCCTAAATCACATAGTAGTTGGACTGGAATAATGACAACTTTTGTGCAGTGCATAACATTTTTGTAAAAATGTCTTGTTTGCCGCTGTGGGGCAGGACAAATGTCCGAGCTGGGATTAATGTTGGAATCATATCTGTGTTGTGTAGGGCCTGTCTGTAGGGACCTAGTGGATCCTGCATCATCCAATTACAAAGAGACTCCAGCCAAAGGAGTGGGAGGAGTGAGCACCATCAGCTGTTCTTTTCTGAAATAAGTGATGTGATTCATCAGATTGCTTAAATATTTCTTGAATGGAAGGCAAAAGATGAGATTTATGCTTTTAAAAATTAATAACATTATATAATACAAATATTTATTCATTAATTTTTGCATAAAACATATAATAACACGTGTTTATGACTGTTCCAGTATACTATCAGAACCCTTGGTTTGGATTGAACTCCAGTTCTGTTAGGTTGATTTACATCTACTTTGTGGACACATTCAAGTACATTTGCTGTTCTAATTTTATACTTTGTTTTAGCCATCATGACTGACCGGAAGGCAGTGATAAAGAATGCTGACATGTCTGAGGACATGCAGCAAGATGCTGTAGATTGTGCCACACAGGCCATGGAGAAGTACAACATTGAGAAAGACATTGCTGCTTACATCAAAAAGGTAACTTGATTAATGCTAAGTGGGCATTGCCTAGTGTTTAAGGGCCCATAAAATGTGTACTATGAACATTGTTCAGTCACTCCCTAGCCCCTGCAGTTCATATATAATAACAGAACATGCCCAAACAGTTGCTTCATTTAATCACATCACAAAACCCAGCCTATCTGGAGTTATTCAGCGTCAGCATACAGCATGTTCGCTTCTTACAATGAACGTGTATATGCTATTAAGCTAGAAGATGTTTAAGGTTAAAATCCTTGGCATGATGTGAATGTTGCCTTCCTGCATGTAAACATCTGTAGAATTTTTTTTTCTTTGATTCAAAATAAGTTGTTTTCTCACTGTCTACTGTGAAAGTTGTTGTTTTATAAAGACCAGTTTATTCTTGTTTGCATCGGCCAATTTGAAGGCTGAGCTCATTTGCATATATTTGTAAGATCCTGAAATGTTTTAGTGCAGACAGGCAGATCATGTACCAGCAGAGCTCAATAATATTCAGAAAGAACAGAGGTCCTTTATGTAAAAAATTGATTCTCTCTCTCTTTCTCTTCTCTCCTCTCTCTCCTCTCTCTCTCCTCTCTCTCTAGGAATTTGACAAGAAGTACAACCCCACGTGGCACTGTATTGTGGGGCGAAACTTTGGCAGCTACGTTACGCATGAAACTAAGCATTTCATCTATTTCTACCTTGGTCAAGTGGCCATTCTGCTCTTCAAGTCTGGCTAAGGGCCAGCCTCCACATTTTGTCTCAGAATCTGAGTTTAGATTGCGAACATGGACTGTAAGGCACTGATGAGGCCACACACTTACGCCCACAAATATGCGCGCAGATGAAATCTGCAGATAATCTATAATAGCTGTACATAAGTGCATGAATTGTGTACATTTTAAAAATTTGTATATGTTGCAATGCACCTATTGCTTTTCTGTAGTTTTCTTGTGTGTTATAGCAGCTTTTTTTTAGCTGAGAATTTTTCCCCCAGTGTACTTTATTTTTGGTTTGATGCTGTACAAATTGTGTAGATCAGTAATAAATAATAGGACATCATCTGTTGTTATTTATCTCCCCCTCCTAAAACCAAGATATTATTTCCTTGCCAATGAAATACTAAATTGTTCTCACTTCTGAATCTCCCATAATGATCAATGCAACTGAATTGCAATCCAAATTTAATGATGAGCAATGAAACTTGATCAATCCTCTGGTCGCTTTGTGAGACAATTCGCTTGCTCTTCTTTAAAAACAGTGGAAATGACCGAATACGTCTAATTCTGCACCATGCTTTTGTACAGCCAGATAAATTAAATGTGCTCTTAATGTAAAATTGCAAATAATACGAAAATAATCAAAGCAAATTATGTATACTAGGTAGTATGCCTAATATGAAACCAAAATTTTACATGAAGTAATTTTACCACTGCTGATCTAAGACTTTTATTTGAATACATCAGATCCTGCTTCCGGTCGGATGTAGATGGGTCATTGATCAGTTGTGTGAGTGTTTTTTTTTTTTTTTTTTTTTTACCTCTGTCAACATGGCTGCCGGAGTAGCTTCACTAGAGTCAAGCTCGGTCCCGGTTTCTTACGAAGATTTTACTCTGTCTCAGTCACAATCTCCTCTGTTCGATTCGGAAGCTGAGCTCGGTTCTTTACAAGCCGCGGGGTGTCCATTCCGTCGCTGCAGCGCTAAGTTGAAGGGACTAAGCGGCTGTAAGGAAGCGGTTGTGAAAACAGACCTGAATCTGCTGCTGGACGAGCTGCTCTCACATAACTGCAGTGGCCAGTTCAACGCCCACAGCGTCACGGCACAGGTACCCTCAGATTAATTTAATTTTTTCCTAAAATACGTAAATACGTCTGTTACTGTTGTTACGCCGAACGTTTTATAATGCGCGTGCCCACTGGGGGGTGTCTTGGCTTCTGACGGCAAGGGGGCAGAATTCGGCACAACACCGGCCGTTCAAGCACTAATTCGAAAAACTTTAATAGTTAAAAGATCAGCCGAAATAATTGGACTTATTTTGAATTATATGAAGACCTTTTATCAAATTACCTGTTAAATCACCTGGAGGTCATCCTGTCATAAACATTGTAATTGTTTTGAGGCTTATTTGCATATTGAAGCCTTCCCCTATACAGTAATGAGCACCTATAGTGAAAAACCTCGTTTTTGTCTTGTATAGTTTTAATAGTGGAAATCCAAAATATGCAGCGACATATGCGCCAGGGTGTAAATACTACTGTAATTCATGCACGGGTATGTACTGCTGTTTTCTTTGGTATGAACAAGTAAATACAGTAATTTGTTTAATTTTAGTAATAAAATATAGTAAAATGTACAGGTAATCACCAAAATTTTTTGCTGGAGTCTTTTTAGTGAGCCGTCAGTTAAAGTCATATTCAGGCGCTTCAGGAAGAGTCATATTGTAGTGACCGTTTGGTTAAAGCAGACACTGGATGGAGATTGAGCTAAGCCGCCTTTTTAAATTAAAAATGGGCTTTAAGAAGAACAAAACAAAAAACGAGAGACTATCGAGATGCTGCACGGGTGAAATACTGGACTGCAGCTGCCACAGGTGCAATCAATTTATACAGTTATATTTTATATGGAAATTTAGCTGAATTTACTTTAATATTTGTTACAAAATTAAAAAAATATGTTTTTCTTTACACTGCTCACAAAATAAAGGGAACACAAAAATAAAACATTCTAGATATGAATGAATTAAATATTCCTTTTAAATACCTTGTTATTTACGTATTTGAATGTGCTGACAAAACAAATCACACAAAAATCAACCCATGAAGGTCTGGATTTGGAGTCACACTCAAAATTAAAGTGGCAAAACACACTACAGCCTGATCCAACTTTGATGTTATTTCCTTAAAGCTAGTTAAAATGAGGCTCAGTACAGCAATACATACCTGTATGACCTCCCTTCAATTCCCGGGCATGCTCTTGATGAAATGGCAGATGGTCTCCTGAGGGATCTTCAACAAGACCTGGACTAAAGCTTCTGCCAACTCCTGGACAGTCTGAGGTGCAGTGTGATGGAACAAGACATGATGTCCCAGATGTGGTCAATTGGATTCAGGTCAGGAGAACAGGCGGGCCAGCCTTAGTCTTGCAGGGACTGCTGACACACTCTAGCCACATGAGGTCAAGCATTGTCTTGCATTAGGAGGAACCCAGGGCAAACCACACCAGCATATGTTCTCACAGGGGGTCTGAGGATCTCATCTTGGTGCCTAATGGCAGACAGGCTACCTCTGGAGGACTGTGCTGCCCCCCAAAGAAATGCCGCCCCACACTGTTACTGACCCACTGTAAAAACGGTCATGCTGGAGAATGTTACAGGCAACAGAACGTTCTCCACAGCGTCTTTAGACTCTGTCACATCTATCACATGTGCTTTAAGTGAACCTGATTTAATCTGTGAAGAGCACAGTGTGCCAGTGTCGAATTTTCCAATCTTGGTGTGCTCTGGCAAATGCCAGTCGTCATGCATGGTGTTGGACTGTAAGTACAACACCCACCTGTGGATGTCAGGCCCTCATACCACCCTCATGGAGTCTGTTTCTGACTGTTTGATCAGACACATGCACATTTATGGCCCACTGGAGGTCATTTTACAGTGCTCTGGCAGTGCTCCTCCTGTTATTCCTTGCACAAACGTGGAGGTTGCACTCATGCTGCTAGGTTGTTGCCCTCCTATGGCTTCCTCCATGTCTCCTGATGTACTGGCCTGTCTCCTGGTAGTTCCTCCACACCCTGGACACTACACTGACAGACACAGTGAACCTTCTTGCCACAGCTCGCATTGATGTGCCATTCTGGATGTGCTGCACTACCTGAACCACTTGTGTTGGTTGTAGACTTGGTCTCATGCTACCACTAGAGTGAAAGCACTGCCAGCATTTAATAATGACCAAAACATCAGCCAGAAAGCATAGGAACGGGGAAGTGGTCTGTAGTCACCACCGGCAGAACCAATTCTTGTTGGGGATGTTTGCTAATTGCCATTTCCATCTGTTGCCTATTCCATTTTCACAACATCATGTGAAATTGATTGTCAATAAGTTTTGCTTCCTAAGTGGATAGTTTGATTTCACAGTAGTGTGATTGACTTGGAAGTGTTCCATAAAATTTTTGAGCAGTGTCATTTTTAACTAAAACTTATAGTTATATAATTGTAGTTTCCGCATTATTGTGGGGGATTTCCATGTACAATTATCAGGTAGGTTCTTAGAAAATAATCCACATAAGACTGTTCATCTGCTCTTGATCTGCATAAACTGAGGGATTACTGAATTAGCAGTGCAGTAACGGATGTAACGGATGTGCAGTAACGGATGTTGAAATTATACTTACATTTCTGTATTACACCAATAATGTTCAGATACTCCCACTCAATTTGGCTGTCATTTTTGTTTTATGATGTTGGTTTGTGTTTCCTCATTTGCAGTGAGACTCACATTTGTTGAGAAATGTGATCCTTTTGATCAACCTTTTCATGACAAGCAGCAATAGAAGTCCTGTTATAAAACATCAAATACGTATTAAAAAAAGCTAACAAAATAGTTTTGACAGACCTATATTTTAGTGCATAAATCAAATCAATCATAATAGAACCAGAACAGGAACATGCAGTGTTACTCCGGCAAAGACAATATGCATTTTCTTTATGTCACTGTATCTCTCATATATATAATAACATCTGCAATAAATCATCAAGTAGGGGTGTGCAGAGCGGCCAATATTTGTATCTGTATTTGTATTTGTTGAAAGGGGAAAAGTATTTGTATTAATATTTATATTCGAGTACTATTTATAATGAAACACGCAGACGCCGAAGCAGTGCCGGCGCCAGAGTGGACCAACTGTGTAGGCATCTACGTGACCATCACTGTGAAACACAATGTACTTAAAATATGCTTAACTCTACGTTAATTTACCCCTGAAAATATGCCAAGCACCTGAATTTGAATTAAGTGGCCATCAATTTGTAAACCGTTCCCTTAATTTTACCTTAAAAGTAGATTAGAGGCATGAATGTGAAACCCCTTAATCCTAAACATAAGATATTTTCTTCAGGAGGCTGTTATTTAAGGGGCACATTCAGTAGTTTTTCCTCTAATCTGTGCACTTTTTCACAAAATTTTCCTTACTTTCCTGAAAATGAAGGAAATAATTATTTTATAAGGTTATATTAAGGGGTAAAATTAAGGGGTGGGGGGTGGTGGGTTTATGGTTTTTGCCGCTTGTTGGATTATTTTTTCCTTCCACTTTAAATGCTGCTCTCTAGGCTGCAATATCAACATTTCGCCTGTAGGGGGGGGTAACAGAGGGGGGGGGTTACAGAGGTAAAAAAATGGCGATATTGCCACATGGAGAGCAGCTTTTAAGGTGGAACTAATATTTCAAATGGGAGCTGTGCAAAAGGAGATACCTTCAGCGTAGTACAGCCGTTTTCCAGGATGAACAAGTTCCAGGCCGCCCCTACTTTTAAATCGCTAGGGGAGGGCAATGCCTTCTTGGTGCCGGCACTATTCCCGAACGCGAGCGTAGGACGTGTACTGAGGGTTCCTGAATACAAATATTTTTTAAAGTATTTGACCAAATACCGTATTTGTAAAAAAACACGTTTTTTGTGCCAATCCGAATACCGTATTTGTATTTGGCTCCACCCCTAATATCCATTAATCTTATGGACATAAGCACATTTTCAGGTAAAAGCTGAAAAGCTAAATCTTTGGGCATTTGCAATATTCCCTGCTGTACAAAAATATCTCATTTGGTAATAAGATTGCTGGAACAAAAAGATATGCTTTGGCCTTGTGTGACAATATAGGGGTAAAGCTGTGCGTTTGTCTATCCACCATTTAAGAGAACAATCAGAGAGTGAATTTGGTGTCCATTTGCTGTACGTCAGTTTCAGCTTCAATCCCAGTTTTGGACAGTGCACCATATTTTCTTGAGAGAATGCCCACAGGTATCCTTCAGTGCTGTCTTTTTGTAACTACATTGTTCTTCCTCACCTCCATGTGCTGTTGTGAGGCCATCACATTAGCTGGCACTTGCTTTCTAATATAAACTTTAACAAGGTTTTATGTCATGGCAACTTCCATTTTTTGTGCATTATCAGTTACGACAGCAAAGTTGTGGCAAGTGAGGTCACGTCAGTGAGACGCAATCTGATTTTTTGGAATTTATTTTTCATTTACTTTTGTCTCTTAGTATATAGTTTAGTTCCACTGTTTTATTAAATTCCAGACACAGCTGTACTTGTGAAATAAGCATGTGAAATCCCATTAGATAGTCACACTGCACACCTTTTTTTATAAGATATACTGCATGAGTTTGGTTCTAAAGTTTCCTTTCATTAGTGCACATAAAACAGAACATTTGTTGCCTCACCAGGAGGACATTTCATCTCACTGTGTACTATATGTATATGGCTAGGATGACAATAAAGCTTTACATCCTTATTTATTTACTTACGTATCTGAATGCTTTTTACGCCCAAGAATATGAAACTGGATCTTTCAAGCACCGTAAACAGGAATAAAGACACAGTCTGTATACACAACAATGAACATGTTATGTGTATATACAGAAAATACAAAAGACAGACAATTAAATATATACAAGTAAGGTATTTACAAACAAGACGACTACGCACAAAACATGTTACAGATCAGAAGTGCAAAGAGGTTGGGCTGAAGATAACAAGGTTATTACAGCTATGTGATTTACCCTATTCTATGCTTTTACCCAAACAAACAAAAAAAACACCTATTCTACACTGCCCTGTTTTATCTATGAAATCAAAATTTACAAGGTGGGGTGACGGCCGCTTACCGTGTGTCTAACAAAAATTACTGCCTGTAGTGCTGCATGATGTATACCCAGAAACACGACCCTGAGCCAACCTGCCAAAACTGTAACAAAGCACCAATTTTCCGAATACAAACTGTCACACACAGAGCTACAGAAATCTCCCTTCTTTCCTCTCTCTCGTCTATGAATCTCTGGCGTCCTCTTAAGGATGCAGAGGTGGGAGTTCCGGCAGCAGTCCAACACTGAGAGGCGCCAGGTGCGATTGGCCAATCATACTCCTGTTCTAGTCCACACACCAATCAGAACAAAGGGCAGTCCTCCAGAGAAAAAGTGATAGAGAGAACGCGCCAAGCCCCAAAAAAAGAGAAAAACAGAGAGGACAGAAGAGAGAAACAGGAAACATTTCTCCAGAATATTTTTTATTGTCTCTGAACTGCTTATGTTCTGGTAGTAGGAGGATGGTGGTAGACTGAGGACAGATTTTGCTTGCATCTGCATTTATTTAGCATATACTGGCAATTTGAAGTTTTGAGACTAAATCTAAATCCCAAATGGCTCTTTATACTATAACAGTGCTTTTCATATGTCATGAAATAAGGCCTCCATACTCTATATTCTATAATGCACTTTATGCTGTTAGGTAGCCATTTAGGATTATGCCTGACTGAGCAAGCATGTTAAGCATTTACTGTTCTTGAATTCTCTTTTAGGATGTGTGTGTGCTGCTAGTGCAGGCTAGTCGTCTGGTTCCCTACAGCCAGGAGCACCTTGTTATTAAACTGTGCCAGCTGATTCAACAGCTTCTAAACCAGCTACAGGTATGGAAGTGTGATTAATATTTGAAGTATCCACTGTTTAATCTTTTTTGTAAATATATTGTGATTATTCTTGTCTCTTTGTGGCTCTTGGTCTTCTGTATGGTTTTACAGTAGCTTTTTTTCATTATGCTACGTGTTGCTTTATTGGTAGGGCACTGGATCTGTTTTATGTATGCTGCCAATGCCAAGGCACAGCATGGTGAAATAAATATCAGTGATAAATATGATGTTTTGTGTTTAAATATTCCTCAGTCTACGTGATACAAAGAGAATCATGTTAAGCCAAAAAGACAAAATATTATACGTGTTTTTTTAATATAAACATGCAATATGAGCAGTACTCATTTGGTATTTTTGTATTTATTCAAATTGAAATTGATTATAGGATGTTATACATAATACAAAGTTCAGTAAAGGTCTGTCGATATAATACTAAAGGTAAAAACAATCAGTGTACTGCATTGTAACAATACTGCATTAATAATAAAAAGCCTGCATACATTTGTGATGGGATTGATATCAAAATTTCATGGCAGCTCATCCCTAGTTTCAAAGTCTATATAAAGAATACTGAATTGAAGCTTTAGAACTAAGTCCTGACGTCTCTCTTTCACAGGTCATTGTAGATGAGCTGACGCTTGATACATTACTGTCCTACTTTATACCAGCTCTGCGGACATGCTGCTCATGGACACATTCGGAGATACTACTGGCCCTCTCGTCATTGGTGTATGGCAATGGGCCCAAATGTCAGCGAGTACGTAGAATTCAAATAAGTTCTCTGTTTGTGATCTGATATTGTACTTTATGAATGTGTATCCATGGAAATTTGTTTTTCTAGCACCTTCCAGATTTACTTGGACAGAATGGTGTCCTTCTGAATTATGGTGACCCAAGTCAGACTGATATTGAATTACGGCGCTCTGCGGTACACTGCATGGCCAACCTGTGTCTTGGGTTAGTTCAGGTTTATACATTTTCAGAACACAATAGACAAATTGTAGTCTGTTATTAATGGTAGCAAATGATTTGCATTTTACTTAATGGAACAGACAAGATGCAGTTATGTACTTTGTGTGAGTGTATACTGAATGTGCATATTTATGGTATATGCATTTTGTCTATGTTCATATTCCGCATTGTCCAGCATCAAATCTGTCTGTGCAGCATACACACATACTAACATTCTAATACGAAGCATCACAGTTTTTTATTCTTCAGCTGTGCTGCCCAAACATTAATAAGCAAATTTAAAAGAAATTAGGCACAGAAACAAATTAACTACTGTCTGTAACTGTAAGCAACAAAGTTCACTTTAATGTGTGCGTGTGCGTGTGCGTGTGTGTGTGTGTGTGTGTGTGTGTGTGTGTGTGTGTGTGTGTGTGTGTGTGTGTGTG
>JBBKCR010079590.1:0-20082 GCA_037577295.1 Ladigesia roloffi | reverse complement strand
AATATTAAATGTGTGCAACCAAACATGGCCAGGAGAAGATGTAGATCTGTATATAAACTCTTGTATATATAGATGTAGCCTATACACAGTTTATATACAGATACAAATATACAAATATTTACACAACACAATGATACAGGTTGGGTCTGCTGACGACACCAAGGAAATGTAAAGAACAAAACAAAACGTCCCGAAACCTCTCTGCTCTCTCTCATGGAATAAATGTATTGATTTACATGAATGGATAGTAGCTTTGTTAACTTTAGAAAGCTTCCTCACCCTCATACGCAATCCCAGATATGGCTTTTTACTGATCTATTCATTTTAATGTTCTTTAAGGAACCAAAACAGTGTCAGCAAAATGAGAATATCACCCAAAGTTCCTCTCGCTTTTCAACACAAGCTGGATCACGTCCACCCACAGCTGAGGAAGACACTGTGCCCATGAGATCAGCGCTCTCTGAGTGACAGAAAAAGAAATGGGCAGTGGGGGCGGATGGACATTTCACAGGAACAGGGTTGGGATATTACGGGACAGCAGCACCGAGACTCGACAATAATTACTTTATCCAGGCTTTGCTACCATGGTGATTTCCATTAAGGGGAAACAAATCTTCCAACAGTGGAGTTTTACGATGAATGAGAACACAAATGCATTATTGTTCAGGATATTGTATTTGTATCATTTAACAGGATGGATTATGGAGCTGTAATGTTTATTAACTCGACTCTGTTTTCATGAATAAAGCCTGTCTCAGTGTCAGCATATCTTTCAAGGTGGTGAAATTTTGCAGTTATGCTGATCAGGGCTCATAAGGGGGCTGTAGCACCCACAAATGATACCCTAAAAAGTTTCATGTCAGTTTGTTTCCTCCCAATGTGCTCTCTTTTTAATATAATGTGATATAATACATGTTTTTCAATGTTAAAAAAATTGAACACAATATTTTAAAAACATTTCTACCTCCCACTTGGTGTGTCACAAAGTTAATTTGCATAAGGGTCATCCAGAATAGGAGGGCAGAGCAAGGACTTCAAGGTGCTTCAGTGTGTTGATGTGTCAGTTATGTGCTTATAGCTATAGCTGTCAAGCCACTAATAAAGATTAATTACATGCTCATTAATTACATGAAAATTATTAATTATATACACATTTTAGCTGATTGGCTGATAAGTGAATCCATAAATTATCATTACATATAAGTCCAATGTCTCTTAATTTATATTGTCTCTTTTATTGTCGAGAAGGCTTCTAAAGGAAGCATCGGGCTGTGCTAACTCTGACTTCCAGGTAAGTCCTAACCCTATCCCTAAAATTAACCCTAATCCTTAACCTCACCCATACCCTGATCATAACCCTAACCACTATTATTCAACTTAACCATAACCCACAACCCTAGGGGTACACTTCTGATGATGTAACAAGAGGTGGCCCATGCATTACCCATGACCATTTTACTCAGTCCTACACAATCATGCATGAACTGTGAAAGGAAAGGTGCATTTATCAAAAAACAAACTATATCATATCATCTTACATTCTGTCTGATGTAAATTATATAAATATTAAATAAAATGGATATAGATGGTCAGATGTCCTGTATATGCTGCTTAAAACACCTTATGCTACCAATTGCTAACAGTTGTTAGCACGAGTGATATTATGCTAGACTAACAGGTCAGTGACACAGCAATTTTCACAATAACAAAAACTTTTCAGCAGTTGGCAGTCTGCTCCTGCTGATTTATTTAAAATACCTTCAAATATGTCTTCATTTACTGGGCATCTGCTCGGCCATTTACTACATCAAGATTTCTGTTGCGAATCAGCCAGCCACCTTTTGCTGACGTGTCGAGTATTTTGCAGGTCCTTGCTTGATTAAATGTGTCTTGGCCAGCAGAAGCTCTTCCATCCATCTTATTTTCGAAAACATTGGCACACACTCATTTGTTTGGGTTTGTGTGCGGTACTGATTTTGAATCCCAGGCAGACCACGCAACTGTCCTGCCATCACAACTCATCCTGTTATCTCCGTTGGAAGTTAGAAGATTGGTTCCACCAGGGGCAGATCTTGGAGCTCCCTCTGGCAGGCACCCAACCTGGACAAATTTTCATCCCCAAAGGAATCTGTTCTGTCACCCTCAAGTTCGATCACTTTTCGACCATTGCTGGTCACCACTACACGGCTTGGACCCTCTTTCTGCTACAACTGTCTAGGAAGTTGTTCTGGCATGCACCAGTGCCAAAACTTCCAACCAAGCACCTTCAGGGGACAACATCTCCGTTACTTGTCACATCGCCCTGGACTTCATCACCCACCTGCCGGACTTGGAAGTAAACAAGGTTATCCTCATCATTGTGGACTGGTTTTCCTAGTCCATGCATCTGCCTGGTGGGAATCTCAACTCTCTAGTGGAGCATTCTCGTGGCCTAACAACTCTCTCATTTTCCATCCATGACTGGGTTCACCCACCATGCAGCACTGGGCTGGTTGGCCAGGAAAAGTCTCTCACTCTAACAATTTATTTCTAATAACAGAAATTAATGAATTGGTTCATAAATTTGATTTGAATGCCATGCTACATGTAAAACAATCTGCTCAGGATTTTCATGCCATACAAATTGCATATAATATTTCAAAGTCTAATACTCTGATAACAGCTAAACTCTTTAGTCTCACTCTTTCATGAGCCTGCAAATACAATAATACTGTCATTTTGTCCTCTTCCAGATTTGGTGGGCATTTTCCAGACAGCTGTTTCAGCAGAAATCTTTGCAGAATTAGAAATGATTAGAAAACAACATTAGATAGGTTTGGTGTTTGGCTACATGATTATAGAGTCAGCAGCCTTAACTTTACTCTCAGTGAATTTCCAAAATCTCATGAGCAGACTGGTCATCCCACCACACCCTGTGTGCTCCTCAGACACCAACTCTGAAAAGTAAGGTACCTACACACCTCACTGACTTTGACAGGCTGTTAAATCTTTGATTTGGGTGCCCTGCAGAACTGAACTCCCTTTGGATCAGAATATTCAATGAGCTGTACTTTTATTTAATGCTGTGTCTATTTTGTACATTAGAGCTTGCTTAAAATTGCTTAAAACAACACAATTCATCACCTTCATGATGACATAGGTTAAACAATTGGTTCCCTTTTTGAGACCAGAAAGCACTGATATGTCATTTATTTCCCCGAATTTGAAAATATCTAAAAATCTTCCCATTCCAGCAGTTATCTCCCTTCATCCAGGTTTACAGACTTCAGCTGATCATGGCGCGCATGCATGTGTGACGTCTGTAACAAACGACCAATCGTGTGAGACGTGGGGCGGAGCCTCACGGCCCATCAGCTTCTGTTTATTTTTACCGTCTGCGGGTATTTCGGTGACGTCACGGCGATCCTGAAATTGTGGGGGGGACTTCCGACAGCAGGTGGGCTCTGAACGGTACAAGAACTGTCTGTGACCCAAAACATGTCCTGGAGCAAGTTGGGCGTGTAGCAGAAGTTACCATGGTGATGCGGTGATTTACTAACAAAAGACAATCTTATTCTAAAGCTAAGATTAATGTTAACTTGTCAAACAAAAAACACACAAGTTAAACCCAGTACAGACTCTTATTTTTGTGGTTGTCTGCTGTTGCCTAAAACGACTACAGTGCCAGAATCCCTCTCTAGTCTAAAAAAACTCCCAAAGACCCTTTTCAGCAGAGCGTCTCCTCTCCTAATGCATTATATAATACATATATCTTATATTCATAGTACATTCAGTTGGCTACTCGTTTCACCATGTCCTGAGAGTTGAAAGTTTCCTCATATTGTGTCTCATTGAATAAAAATATCTGCCAAATGACTGTAATTCAATGTACAATGTGATGTTGCTGATGCATGACCCACAAGTGCACAGAAAAAAGAATATTATACACACAAGAACATATAAATGAGGGTGTTTTATTTGCTAAGGGGAGGATTAATACATAAGTATTCGCATACACGAGCACAGAATTCAAAACACCCCACAAAGATAGGAATACACGCTGGAGTAGGTGCATCTGTGCGTGTGAGAGAGCGAGAGCTAGAGCGAGGCAGAGAGAGAGAGACAGAGAGAGTGAGCGAGGGAGAGAGAGCTCTTCATCACTATCCGTGATTGCCTAGTCGCCTCCTTCAAGGTGAAAGAGAGCAGCTCACACACGTCCTGCCCCTCACACACACCACCACACACGTTCTGTCCGGGCACCCACACACACTCTCTGAGGTCGAAACGGTAGCCGATGCCTTCTCTCCACACCCGGAGCGAGTTTAGTGTCTTTTAGAGCGGAGTAGGAACTCCGTCCTCTCGGGCTGCAGTGTGAGCGTGTGTGTGTGTGTGTGTGGGGGGGGGCAGTGCGTATGGGCAGCAAGGGCGACGTGAACCAGTCTCACCCTTATGGCTTCTCCTACTGCATCGTCCGGAGTGGGGACACCGTCCCCAACAGCCCAGGAAGACCCGGGGAGACAGGTAGGAAACCACTCTAAATTTGGAACACCAGGATTCAGTGTATGGAGGTGCAGGACTACACACCGCACGGCGTGTGCGTATGTGTGTGTAATTGAGGACACAGAAAGGCGTTTCCCTAGTGACCGCGCTAGTGAGCACGCGCAGTTGCGCCTTCACTTTTATCTTTGGGCGAAAAAGTTGGTGCTTTTTGTTGTGATGCTTGGCTTCGATTCACTTCACTGAACCGATTCGTTAGAAATCCTCGCTTAAATGAGCGGGGTGTGTGCTTGAACGATGTATTGATTCAGTTCAGCTTCGTCCTCATCTCTTAAATCAATAGTACTGAGCTTAAATGCTTCTACACTTCAAAAAGTAATAACAGCATATAAGAAAATTTGGTAATTAGCTAATCTACAGAGAGAAAAATATATTGGGCTTGTTCTAATAGATTAAAGTAAAGGCAAAGTGGCCTCTCATAGTCACGTGTGACCTAACCACTGCGCAGCGCACAGTTTCAACGAAGTGAAACAATTTCTCTGTATTGATCTCATTCACCAAGTGAAGCAGTGGGAAGCCAGGAGGAGTAGTGTATGGGGATGGTACCTTGCTCACAGGTGCCTCATTTGAACGCATTTGAAATACTACTGTTTGAATGCTTGTCCATTAAAAGCAAAAATGTAAAAGCTGTGTAAAAGTTTTAAAATGTAAGATTTAGTGCATTGATTGACTCAAAACAACCGGTTCGTGTGAGAACGACTTGTTCAGGAGGTACCTTGTGGTACTTGTAGGCAAATTAGAACATACTAGTAGTGCTAATTGTGTACCTGTAGTGAGTTATCTAAAGTGTATACTAATAAGATAAGAAAAGAAAAACCTTTACTGGTCCCACAAGTGGGAAATTTTACAATGCTGCGACAGAAAGTGGACAGTACTTATGTAAGAGCAGCAAATCAATAGATTAAAACACAACAAGATAAAAATGCATACTTTTTATACAAGGAACTCAAATTTGCATTGCAGGTTCTCTTCTGAAGCTGGAGGTAAAAATGAATTTAGTTGAAAACACTTGCTAGATTTAATAGGACCTTAAACATGTACAGGGTTACGCGAACAACTTTTCAGATTCAAAGTTGGGCACAGTGGATTGCATGGGTGCAATGGTCCCACAAATACGACAATTTTGTAACAGCAAATGTAAATAATGCAAGGTCATGAATGTAAGTAACAATCATTTGTTCAATAATCATTTGTGTGTTACTCCTGTGCCAGTTCTGTTTTTAACTCATACTTCTCCGCTGAAGGTCACTGTTATCCTAACCATGTACGGACACATGCCATAAATAGCTGCGGTTGTCGTGTGGATTAATTGTCATATTATTCCAATTGTCAGTTAATAATGCAGTTTTTAAAAAGGCTGCTCTTGATATTAACATTTTACACAGAGGTGAAATGCTTCATGCACAACGCTACAGCATCTTGTCCCTGTTGAGTCCCATAAGACACAAAGTCTAAGTGTTCTGCAGGTAGCACTATGTGTATGCTGTCCTTACCTTGTACACTTGTCATTGTAGCATCAGTGCTAATATTAAAATGGCATGTTGAGGAGCAGACTGTGGCACTTTTCATTTTGTGTGTCGTAGTGGTGGTAGTTCAAAATCTGAAATCTTAACCTTTTTCCCAAAGGCAGTTTTGGTCCAGAGTATGTACTGCCCTGCAGAGCTTAGTTCCATCTCTGACTTTCTGACCACAGAATCTCTCAGCTCAACTGATCCTTTCCTCCAGGCACTGGATTCATTTTCATTAGCTTTATAAGATTGGAGTTATAATTAAACGATAGCCGAGTACAGTGGCCTTTTGACTCATTCCTTATAATGCATAATGATGGAGCAAAAATGTGAATCATCTCTTTGGGCATGAGCTGGACAGGGATGAAGATTACAGGCCCAGAAGCTTTAAACTGTTGTCTGAAATATCGTAAAGTTTCACTATTTGGAGCATTCAATTCTTTGCATCTTCCTAAAAGGTCAGCAGTTCTAGCTCATTTGCATTTATTTTGGTGTCATTATGGGTGGCCTTACAACAGTTTGTTTTGATTGAATTCTGATTCTTTAGGAAATGCTTTAATATATGTAATGAAATCTCCAGTTTTTATATTATAAATATTATAATAATACTTTTGTAAATGTCTGCAAACATCATTACGAAAATGAACATCTACGTTATTAGATACTGAAATACTGATTATCAGTGCAGTTGAGTTGCCACCCTTTGTTATGTTCCTACTGGTCCAGCTCAGGTTATTGTTTGTACAGAAATGGTGTGAGTATCATGAGATCATGTAGTGCTGAGATTTTTAGGATCATGTTTTATTCATAGTATTGATCTGAATGTCGTTTTCAGTTACTTTGCTCTTCAAGGCGGAAAGTGACTTCAAAATCAGATATATCTTTAATGGTTTTAGTTAAAAAGTGTGTTTCTTTGATAGGTTAAGTACAAGTGTATGTGTTGAGAACTTAGGAGTGCAGCAGGTGACACAGCAGCCTCAAAGCCCAAAACACCAAGGGGGCGGCAACACCCCTCAGCTCCATGGCAGCAGCCGTCTGTCGAGAATATGCTAGTGCCATTTATGTCATGCATTTGTGGACACACACACACTTTACAAAACCATGACAGAATAGCAGTACAAACCTCTGACCCCATTATAATTCAATTAACTTGATCCTGTAGGAAATGACTCTCAAATTTCTAATTATTCACTTCTTTTGATGTGATTCAGATTCAGAGTTCTTTTTTTAATGCAATGGCAAAAATGTACTCAATAGAAGAACATAGGCAACAAATATTTTTCAGATATTTTCCTAATATAAGACATAGTAAACAGAGCATTGAAGAAATGGCATGTAAAAATGTTTAGTTTCATTCAGAAAAATCAACCAAATGTGGAATTTGATCAGTGTTGTTCAAAGCAAACTTGCATGTGAAAGCAACAAAGCATTTTTACACATTTGCAGTAACAGAAACAGGACTGTGTGTGTTTGTAAGTGGGGTGCCGACTTCCTGGTCTGTGAGTGAGTGATGGATAAGGCATAGACAATATAAAAGGCAGTTTGTCACCAGACCTGCTCCTGTGGTGGACATCTGCTGTCCTTTCTGGCACATCTACTCGCCAACACCATCCCTAGCAAAGATGAGAGAGAGAGAAAGAAGAGAGAGAGAGAGAGAGAGAGAGAGAGAGTGCGGGGTGCAAAGAACAAAAGGCAAAGCTGTGGAAGGAGAGAAAAAGAGCAGGAGTGGCATCTTTTCTGCTGGAAAGGTGGAGGACACCATGCCCACAGTTGTACCGTGCCAAAATAAAGGGATCTGCAATGGTATCCAGGCCTCAAATGCTAAGCTGCAGATCTGATATCATGCCAGTGTGGTTAGGTCCAAGATTGAGAGTGATGAGGCAGGAAGGTGGGGAGGGGAAGTGGAGAATGAAATAATGGAGTGAAGAGAAAAGGCTGAGACAGACAAAGATGGATGGGAGAAGGAGAGAGGAGGAGAAATAAACAGGTCTTGCTGTCGCAGAGGGAGTCGCTCATCCTTTTCTACCAATGTAAGATTCTTTGAGATCCAAAATATCTCAATATTTTCCCCTCAAATTCTCACCCATAACTGACTGAACAGTTAGCATAGTTTTATTTTTCTTCTGAAGACACACTTCTGACCCATCACTTAAAATGAAACGTATGAATTATTGGATTTGTTGGATCAGGTGTGTTTGGGGCAAATACATTTCCAAAGTGTGCAGAGCAGTGGGACTACTGAAACAGGGATGGGAAACAGTGACCTACAAATGGGAAATAATGCTCCATACAAGAAATGTATTGAAAGAAGTCACTTTACGAGAGACAAACACTCTATGCGAGGGTTAATGCAGAGAGATTACTTGGATCAGTTCTTTTGATCTATCCATCATAATGTCACACAATATGGCAGTGGGCATTTTTAAATATGTGGAAAAGATGAAACCAGTATTGAATGTAGCTAGAAAAGTGACTTGATTCAAATATGTGTATCAGTTCCATATGAATGAAACAGATTACATCAACGCTCTTGTTGTAAACTAAAGCTCAGAATCGTGTTAATGTAATACACTTTCAGGAAGAACTGCACACACTTTGGATCAACGAAATCCAGTGCATCACTGTAGCCTAATCCATCATCATCAATTCTAGCAGTAGTAATAAAGTAAATTCAAAGATCTTGTATCTAATATTTTATATTTTGAGATTGGATCAGAATCAGAACATTTAATTGATCCTAGAGGAAATCGCTTAAAAGTAACTGTAGTAAGTAATATAAAATTATATTAACTTATCTCTTATCAAATTTTATTTAGAGGATTTATTTTATCCTGTTGTCAAATGGAGTTGCTCGTTTCTGTGTTATTTCAATAATGATAATGTTTGTCATCCTTGCCTCATTCCAGCAAATTGCAGTACTGTACAGGAAGCATGGGGGCGATGTGGCTGCTTTGTTGACCATAGAAAGAGTAATCACTTTTGCATTTGACTTTGCTGACTCAGCCAAATGTGAGAGTAATGACAAGGTGGTTAGTTTACTCAATCAATAGAAGAACAACCAAAACACCATTTGCTGCAGCCCTACATGAAATATCATCATCTATTCAAGACTAACTGTGCATTGTCACACTTATATTGCAGCAGTAGGTGATATAAGCATACCACTACAGCATTTCTTTTTAAAATTTGGTATCTCATTTATTATTTAGTGTTTTTGTTTTTAAAAAAGCTTCCTCTTGTAGACCGCTTACCAAATTCCCCATTTTTTTTCATGCTCCTCTTCTCTCTTGATGTACCTTCTTATATTTACTTCATTTCCCTTGAACCTCCTTGTTCTACATCAACAAAGTGATGTACTGTATCTACGTCTTTAGTGCCAGCATCTTTTCAGTGGTCCCATTTATCTTTGGCTTGCCTGATATCTAGGGCACAGATCTAATCTGAACCAGAGGTGCTCAGCTCTGTTTTATGAGGTTTTATGGTTTCTGCTGATTCTGCCCTATTCTTCACAGAACCACCTGATTTATAAGGTCATCTGTTTTACTAAGAAAGGTTTTAGAGTGTTATAAACTGCAGCCCTCAGACACTGCAGCCCTCATCGGACCAGGTTAAGTGTAACTGATCTGTCTTGGATAAATCAATATGAGACATAAAATAAATGAACAGGAGGTCACTTTTGGTATGAGGCAGTTACACAAGTGCCCTAAGCATCCAAACACCTTTAAGCTACCTCATGGACTCATTTCTGATTCAGGTGTTAAACAGCATACACACAGCACGTATAATCTTTATAAAATATTGTCAGTAGAATGGTTGCCTGCCAATGTACTGGGCCAAAGGTCACCATTTTCAAATCCAAGTATCAGCAAGAGGGGTAGAAAGCCATCACTGAAATGTGATTTACCGTGTTCTGTGGAGTAATGGATTTCCATCCAGTAGTTACGGGAAGTTCCCTCAGTAGTGGGTGTTTTGTGTCTTTTCCATATTTACATTTTATCACACAGTGTCACATATTACATTAGTAAATTAGTTAGTAAATAAAGTTTTTTTATTTTCCTTGGTCAGTGCTAATTTTTCTTAGCTACTCACTTGCTGGCAACTATTACAGTACTTAAAATCCGTAATACTGCATTAAAGATGAATTTATATTTCATTTGTTTAACATTGTGTTAACTCTGATATTGCAGCGGGCTATTCTGCAACCTGGCCATCTCTCTCTCTCTCTCTCTCTCTCTCTCTCTCTCTCTCTCTCTCTCTCTCTTTCACCTCCGGACCATGGTGCATTTTGCCCAGTCATGCTCTGCCCTGCACCCCATTTCCCTTTCCAAATGAGAACCGACTTTTTCAGACATCTTGATGGACCTTTTGATAGACTGCATTTGTCGAGGTCAGCGTGTGCGCATGTGTTTAAACATCATTCTTCTACATAATTTATGACATATTAGTGTTTGCCAGGCAGGAAAGTAGATACATTCTTATTTCAACAGCTGCGTGTTAGCCTCATTATTACAGGGGAATTTTGGAATTTAGACTTAAGACTAGCTTATAATAATAATAATCTCAAAATGCTACAGAATAAAAGTAGACAGCAAATAAAATCATAATAAAATCAACAAGTATGGGCCTTTTTATAGAGGTATGTTTTCAGGGCACATTTAAAAATGTCCAGTCTGCGGTACGCTCAGTTGGACTGGGAGGGTATTCCCTAGGTGGGGAGCGGCCACACAGAAGGCCCTGAACCCCTATTGTGCGAAGTTCTTGGGGTTTTGAGAAGGTAGGTATAGGGGTGAGGATGTCTGAGGAATGTGAATTTCTTTGAGGTAAGTTGGGGCAGTTCCGTAAACACATTGATGAGTGAGGAGTGATACTTTACATTCAGTTCGGAGTAAAACAGGGAGCCAGGGAAGTGTTTTGAGAATGAAAGTGATGTGATTGTATTTTCGAACCCTCATCAGCTTAGTCTTCATACTCCACCGCATGCACTCTTTACTGAATACACACAGATCAGTATCTTCAACCTCTAGACTATCCAACTCTACTTACCACACAGGTAAACTTCACAGTATAGATGCACTTCACAGCAATTAGAAGCTGTAATTTTTATCTACATCCTCCGTTCTGCCCTTTTACCCTGTTAATCAGTGACCAGGACCCCTTCAGGACCGACAGCGGGCAGGTTTTAATTTAGGTGATGGACAGCAATGTGTGTGTGTTTTGTGTCTGAGCACTACAGTGTTTTTGGTTCTTCTGAAGTTTTTGTTGTGTGCATCTACTTCTTTCATGGTCATCTTTGTGTTTTGGCAAGTTACTTAATATATGTAACTTTTTTTGGTTCAAACGTTTTATTGTGTAGTCATCAAGACAGATGTAAATTTTAAGCGACTGTCCATTTTTAACAATATAAACATTCAAAGAACAATAAAGCAAGCATCAAGTACAATCAAACAAGAACCAACAACCACACCCCAACACTGAAACAAATAAAACTAAATAAACAAACAAACAAAAATTAAAAAAATAAAAAATTAATTGAGAAATATTAAATAAGAAATAAAAGATTGCCCTTTTTTTAAGAAAGCAACTCCTCTCAGAGCATCTAATCTTTTCTAGTTTATGAAAGAACATGGTATCTACAAGCCATTGAGACGCATTGGGAGGCTGAGTAGATTTCCAGTGGATCAGAATGCGGGGCCTAGCTATTAAAGAGGTAAATGCCAAAATATCCAGTTGTTTGGAACTAAACTGAGACCAGACCCGTGGAACCCCAAAAATTGCAATAGCAGGGCAAACATCAATACCAACCTGGAGTACCTTGGACATCACTGTATAACTGTTAGTCCAGTAAGTTTGCAGTTCAGAACAAGTGAAAAACATTTGACTTATATTGCACTGAGATGCTTGACATCTGTCACATCTGTCTGTTACAATAGAATATATTGCAGATAGGCGGGCCTTAGAGAAATGAATTCTGTGTAGTACTTTAAATTGGATAAGGCATATGTACATTTTTTATATGTTGTTTGATCTCTAACTGAACCAGCATCTGCATAGCTCACTGAACGTCTATCTGGCTGTCTGTGTTCCATCACATGATCATCAAACTCCAGATTCTGTCCTTCTGCACACACACACAGCCTGTAAATGACAAAAAGGTGGAAAACCTCCCTCTCTTATTAAGATTGTTAAATTATTAAGATTATATGCAGTTATACCATGGCTAACTGCTGGGGAATGCTGCATAGTAAATGAGCTTGCATTCAATTTAATCCACCTACATAGGATCCTTTATGCTGCACGAGGAATATGTGGAATTGTTTCCGTTTTTAAACAGCCCACATCAAAAGAGCCTGAACTGAGTGGGATGCCAAGCTGCTGTGTACAGTCCGGTCTCAGCAAGCATGCTAACATAGATCAGTAGTGTCAAGGGAGAAATGGACACCCTTGTTCATGCTTGTGTTTTGCTGAGTGTGTGTGTGTGTGTGTGTATGTGTGTTTGTGTGTGTGATTGAATAGGCTCTTTTCAAATCCTAATGGAACAAAGACACAGCCTTGTCCTTGTCACTGAGAGGCAGGCTTACAGCATGAGAAAACAATTCTTCATTCTTACGGGAACGGTTTCTTCCGTCTGTGAGGAAATTCTTTCACACTGACTGATCCCAGTACAGATGTGTTTGTCCACCAGCGCTGTCCAGTTCAGTCAAAGCATGCAGTAAAATAATATTGCTCATCCCACCTGTTGCACTAAGCCTGACCCCACACTCACAATGGGCTCCAGACCCACAACTGATCCTTATCACTTTAGTATCTAGTGACAACCACATGAGTTAGAAAGGTCTTTCCACTAAGATTACCTAAAGAAAAGTATTAAATGTTTGATGTGTTACTACAATAAAATCATTACACCTTTAAGATGGTTACTTCCAATACGGTCTTGTAACAAATAGTTTTCAGATTATTTTGGATGTTGTTGTATTTTTTTGTATGTTCTACCCAATATAGTCATGTCCAGTTCCACCAAATAGACAGGTGGCGGTGGAGGGGTCTGGCTTCTCTGGTAAGGAAAACCCACAAACGCATTACAACCCACAAACACCTGGACAACTGAATCCAATGTTCCCTTTATACATGGTTTATGAAGTAAATAAAAGCAGACACTAATTCCACCTACTAGATAGCATTCCTATTTGTCCCTGTGTGTGTTTGTATGTGTGTGTGGCTCTGTGGCCACCATCATTCCTTCACACCTGAGAGAAAACCTATCATTTTGCTTCTGGTGCCCCTCCCCAAATATGCTGTCTGCAATCAGAGAAGGAGCTCCCGTCACATGCTTCTCTGCATACCTCTCAAACTCTACAAATTGTGTTTCTACACAGGATTAAGACATTTTCTCTTACTTGTAACAATAGTGAAAGTATTTTAAAGGGTCTTGAAAGAACAAAAGTTTCTCAGTCGTAGAGAAAAACATTTATGCATCCAAATGGTTCTTTCTTCTATGTATCATCATTATCTTTACTAAAGAAAAAGAAAGTGCATACATATATAATGTCAATGCAATTACTGAATTCAAATGAAAGACAAGTGTAATTCATGTAATATATTCATTTGTAAATAATTTAGGCTACACATCTGATTTATTATTTTTTTGTCTGGTTTATTATGTTTGATGTTTGATTACAGGCGGCAGAATCAGCATTTCATTTTTCATTCAGTTTACAGGATGTCTATTTGTTAGGGACTGCTCTTTGCAAATGGAAATTGTTGTTAAGGGCAGCAGCTAAATTAAGAACCTCTTATCTCTTGCCCTACAGGAATTCCACCAGTCACTGTTCATTCACTCTATCAGGCACATAGACAGGATGTAGTTTTGCTTCCTCTTTTCCTTCACTACCCAAATTCCAAACCATTATAAAAAAATCATTTTAAATGAGGAAATGCTTTGTAAGGTTTTTGTGATGGGACTTTTAAGCAGCCTTGATATATGCTTAAATATACATATTAGAAATACTTTCACATATACTAATAAATCTTGGTTACAACAGTGTCAATATCTATATCTGATGTTTTTTGTAAAATATGTAAAAGTTAAAAATAAAAGCAAAGGAAATTCTACAAATTACACTTGGTGTTGCAGTAAAAGTTATTGTCATTTACTAAGGATATCACAAATCGTGGTAGAGGTGAAGGACCATGGTAAAGTTATCAGGGAAATCATTAAAAAACAACAGTCAATTGATAATTAGGCAGCTTGAAGGTTAATGGAACCACAACTACATTTCCTTGAATTAATGAACCACACAAGAGTTCACAGTAATGATAAGGAAGGTATGAGAGAAGCCAAGAGTTCCATGAAAAGAGATAGAAGACCTGACATCAGCAGACAACAATGAATATGTGCAGAGAACACTAAGCAACAAACTGTAACACAGTCTATTTCTGCACAGCGTATGAAACTCTTTTGTGCTTCTAATATTTACATACAGGTTATTTAAGAACTATATCTTATTTAAGAATTATATCTTGCTGTTATGTTATTTTTCCAGATGATCAAAATGTGAACTGATCTTAATCTGATACAATTTGAATGAATGTACAGACCTTTACTTCAACCAAATGCAAAGACACAAACAAAATAGTTTCATAGCAGTTATATATAAAACGTTGATAGCTGTTGTCAATTGTGGGGAAAATAGACAGTGCAAAGCACCTCATTGACCAGTCAGTTAGTCAGTCAGTTAGTCACATGTGGCTTCATAAAAAATTAAATAGCTTTACATCAGTGACAGTGTGTGTCCTTGTTAGAAATATCCAATTTATCTTCCAGTTCTTCCAAACTGAATTAAGTTAGTTATGCATAAATGCCAAGATTAGTATATGGCGGACTAGATGGACACTGGTCACATTTTTGTGCCCTTCAGTAGGTCCTTGTGTAGACTGGGCAATATGCCTGGAGAACATTGAGGTGTTCACTGTATCTGAAGTACATTTTTTTTACTGATTTGTCAATAAAAGTGTGTAGGATTTGACTTGCTTGTTCTACAAATACATTTTATTTTCTACAACCCATGGTGATCTTCTGCTTCCTATAGATGTATCTTTCTTTTACACCCCCTATTTTCAATCTTGATGGATAGGCGGGTAATCAAATGAAATGCAGCAGAAATGTAATTTGCACAGTAAGTAATCCATATAGGACTGAGAAATTGACAGCTGTATACATAGAGGGTGTGATGAAAGGTAGAAGCAGGTTAAGCATAAACTGCTGTATTGCAGAGATACCTTTTTTTTACCCAGAGAGTTTTGTGCATTTGTCTCAGCTTGATTGAGACAAAGAACTATAAAAAGGCAAGAAACTTATTAACATCTTTTAAATTGCCAGTATGATGTGATCCTAATAGCAGGGCCAGGTTTGTTTGTTAAGCAGCTAATGCTAATATTATAACTGTATACGTTTGTATTAGGGATAGCTAGAAAATCTATTTTTATTATGAATGAATGTCCACTAAAAACACATCATCTTGACACCTGATAAGTTGGAATTGACAAAAAAGGGCAAGTGGTACCACATTTAAAACATACAGCCAAAATGACAGATTTTGTTTGACATTTCACACATTTCCTTTCATTAAATAATAAAAATTTACTATATTATTTATTTATTTAATTCTTTAAGACAGAATAATTATACCTGCAACCTTAGAAAGGATTGAATGTTAACAGAAAATGAGTGCGTGAGATGTGCAATAGAACATTTCATACATACTTCCTACAGGTATATAAGGCCTCATTTGTGTAATTTGTCCTTTTATCAACTGTAGTTTATTCTTTATGCACTGAAAATTAATCATATATTGAATTTTAAATGTGTAAATCATCATCAGCAACATCTATATCAACAGCTACAGTAATGGTAATTATAATTGTAATAATGATACATCTGGCAGTTTTTCCCTCAGTTGTTTTACAGTTTTTCCATCAGTCTGAGAAATGAGAGGCAATGAGGAAAAAAAGACAGATTTTTCAATGAAAAGTGAAAGCTGCACTGGCAGAAATGGTTAGTTTCTACCGCAGCTCTGTGTTTTGACTGTTAAAAGTATCACAGCAAGTGAAATAAAACTTCTCCTGCTGTTTTGAGGTGGCTCCCCATTACTCTAACATTGAGGAATGTGCAAATGTATTTTCTACATGAGCACAGGCGTGTTTTTGGATGGTGAATCTGTCCCATGTTAGAACCTTTTTGGAGAAGTGTAACCCAAGCGTTAAAACAACAATCTCATTTTTATCTTATTATCTTTCATTTGCTCCAGTTGTGGTTATAATGAGAGAACATGTTTTGAAAAGAGGAATTTTTATATTTATTGGATTTGATTCAATTGTTATTCATATAAGTACTAGTGGACACCAAACTAAAAACTTTGTTTTTAGATTACTGCATTGGCAAAATGAAAACCATGTGTTCCCTGCTTGCTTACTCTTTCATTCCTGTCATATCTTCAGCCTGACTCTTTTCATTCCAGCCTTAATCAGCCCAAAACATTAGCTGTGAAGAAGTATGAGATTTTTTTTTAAATGAACGCGGTCAAGTAGTTGTGCACCATTACACATGGAATGGTTTTAAAATTCATATCTGTTGTTTGGCCATCTGTTGCCGAGTTTTAAATCCAGTTTATATTCGTACTAATTTCACCATCCTACCTATAGCACTAATTTTTAGTGTGCTTGCTCGAGCACACTATTGTTCTTCTTATGTTTTATTCTTCTTATTATTATTCCATTCACCCGTGTTTGGCCCCCTACTCCTCCCACAGCATTGGAGATAGAGACATCGTTCCAACTCTGACACGTCGGATCCGATCTGAAGTTAATGGCTTGTTTACAGCTTTTTGATGCTTTTTGTCGTTTGTGCTTTATTCACATTTTTCCAGCAAAACTGATTTGCAAAGGATTTGGCACCCCCCTAAATTCTCAAATTTCAGATAGTCCCGCTCTGGCACGCTTCGTACGAAAACCACCAAACTTCATGTTATCCCTCATGCCAATGTCCCTGACACACAAACACAGTCGGTGATGACCTACACTCATCTTTTCATTTTCTTTCACTTATCCCTTTTTCCCTTTCACTTCCATTCATTTTAACCCCATTGAAATGAATGCAGTTTCAGAAGAAGAGACTTAAGGCTCCATACAGTGACCAAACCTTATGAAACTCAGACCATGCCCCCAAAGACACATCTTTTTAAACTGAACAATATGTCCAAATGTATTGAGACAGAGTTGTCATACAAAATATGTGGACACAATATTGGGACACTGATTTTATGCTAACGCTTTGTTTATGTTAATGCTATGCTTACGTTATGCTAATGCTATGCTTTTTTAATGTTATACTAATGCTAATACTAATGCTATGGTAAGCTATCCTATGCCAGCATTTCTCAAACTATGGGCTGCGAACCGGTGCCAGGCTGTCAGAACTTCTACGTCGGTTCTGCACCAATCAAAATTCGGTCAGATCCAGCTCTGATCTCAGCGCTTCACGGCCAGCCCCCTCGGGATAGTTTCTTCCACTCACGTATATGTGCGTGACGCTTTTTCTTAACTGACAGTAGAATTTAGATTCTCTGCCCGAACCCAAACCCAGCCTGAGCCCGCGAGTCGGGTCGGCCCGATATTTACTGCTACTATTCCTGGGCCGTGGCCGTGATCCAGCATCTGAGTGGCTCTGAGCTCGAGTGTGAGTTTCTGAACACACCCACAGTTGAAAACCAGGCCGATAATTACAGTTAATGTGACGGGTTGGTCTGGGTTTGGACACAAGGTGCACGGTTTCCAATTTTTTGGGCCCCAGACAAGCTCTAAGACAGCCATGGAAAAAAGAACAGAAACAGGCTGAACTTTGAACACAAGCTCCGAGCGACTCTGTCAGCGTGCCTGCCTCGTTTAGATTGTGGCGAGAAAGCAGGCGCATCTATCACATTAAAATGATGATATAATGTGATTTGAAAAAAAAAAAGAATATAAATTTGTGAAAAAACATAGATTTCTTGGTGATTATATATATGTATGGTTGCACAATAATAATTACAATAATATAAAACTATATATTTTGGGGGGGATTCCATATATGCAGGGCCCTGAAGCCCCAATACCTGACATGACAGGTCCCCAGGACAAATAAGTTTGAGAAAAGCTGTCCTATGCTAACACTGATGCTAATGTTAATGCTAATGTTAATGCTAATGCTGTGTTTTGTTTTTGATCAAGCACACTTTGCATTCTCTCTGCAGAAATGCAGTCTATTGACCCTTAGATGCACCCACTAATCAGCTCATCAACAAGCCTACTAAAAAATGAAATGTACACTTAAAGGACAAAAATATTGGCATGCCTTACAATTACACCAACATGGACTTTATTGAGTCTGCATTCAAATACATAGACTTTAATTATGGAGTCAGCTTTGGAAGGCTTTCATCAAGATTTGAATTGTTTATTTGGGAATTTGTGCCCATTCATTCTGTAGAGCATTTATGATGTCAGATACTGATGTTGGACAAGAAGGCCTGGCTCACAATCTCCATTCCAATTCATCCCAAAGGTGTTGGATGGGGTTGAGGTCAAGGCTCTGTGTGGCCAGGCAAGTTCTTCCACACTGAACTCATTCCACCATGTCTTTACGGATTAGGGCACACTCATCCTGGAATAGAAGAGGTTCCTCTGCAAGGTGGAAGTGTTATCTAAAATGTCTTGGTCTGCTGCAGTGTTAAGCTTGCCCTTCTCTGGACACAAGGGGAATCCCTGAAAAACAGGTTTGTCTACATTGTTTTGTCCATATAATATATTTCATCCTGAGCATAAACAGTCAGTGAAGAGCACATCTAATGTAGACTTTCCCTTCAAATGGATCTGAATTGTATTGACTTCTTATAGTGTAGTATATGTTGTCTTCTTCAGAAAAGAATCCATACAGAGTCAGTTTGTTCCCACCTTTTCAGAAGTGCAATTAACAGCTGAATATAGCTCAGTCGGGGGCAGTTCACTGTTGTGTAAAATATGAAAGCTATTCTCGGCGTGCTGTAGGCATGTGAAGCACCACAACGTCATGCCTACTAGTTTGACCCTGAAGCGTGAGCAGCAGTTTGTGACAAGTCAGCTCAGCATGGAGAAAGGAGATGAGGCCCAAGGCCTTAAAGACAACTTGGTTTCCACTGAAACTTCTGATATAATTCATCTCAAAAAGGTTTGTGGCCATATTAAGTCATGTTGTTGCATTTAATAGCACTTGAATTCATCGTACATGCATCTAGTGGCTTCTTTGTGCAGGCCATGTATTAACCATTCAGGTGCCATAATGGAAATCATTTCATAAATATTTTCAAATTAAAAAAGTATTGTATGCTGAGATAAAATATATGGCACATAATCCCAAAATGATGTACAGCTCCCTCAATACAATTAAAACTCAATAAAAACAATCATAGCATAAATAATATTTTCACAATATAAATGACTTGCTTGCTCACCTACGAAGGCAAAAAAAATCTAGACCATCTGGGCTTTGTAAATCTCACTCACTTCCACTACTCAAATGTATTTCATCAATATTACAGGAGAAAACAATGCATAAACTGAGGGATGTCCAAAAAACCCAGGAATTACAGTTACAAATACCATGCAATTTACATAATGAGACTATTCTGCATATTCACATTTTCAGTACTGTAACTGCATTATGCAGTCGGCGTAGGTGATTCACTGAATACAACTGAATTAAACTGGTTATCAAGCATCTCTTATATACAGAACATTACAGCTTAGATGCAATTCTGTGTCTGTAATATTCCACTGTAAATTTACAGAAAAGCCATATTGGGTTTGAAAAATGTTGTGGTGCAGTAATTGGAGGTGAATATCAATGAGAAGATGCCAGCAGTGTTGTGCAAGTTCACACTTTTCATGAACGTGTTCAAAGTTCAGTTCACACATGCTCAAAGTGAACTGTTCACGTTCATAGCTCACAATTTTAATTTTGAACTAGTTC
>JBBKCR010078371.1:0-24927 GCA_037577295.1 Ladigesia roloffi | reverse complement strand
AACCCACAACAACCTCCACTGCACCATCTGTAGAACCCACAACAACCTCCACTGCAACATCTGCAAAACCCACAACAGGATCCACTGCAACATCTGTAGAACCCACAACAACCTCCACTGCAACTTCTGTAGAACCAAAAACCTCCAGCACAACATCTGCTGAAATCAGAGCAACCTCCACTGCAAGATCTGTAGAACACACAACAACCTCCAGTTTAACTTCTGCTGAAATCACAACAACCTCCAGTTTAACATCTGCTGAAAACACAACAAACTCCACAGCAACATCTGTAGAACCCACAACACACTCCACTGCAACATCTGTAGAACACACAACAACCTCCACTGTAACATCTGTGGAACCCACAATAACTTCCACTCTAACATCTATAGAACCAACAACATCCACAGAAACATCTGTAAAACCCACAACAACCTCCACTGCAACATCTGCAGAACCCACAAAATCCTCCACTGCAACATTTGTAGAACCAACAATATCCACAGAAACATCTGTAGAACCCACAACAACCTCCACTGCAACTTCTGTAGAACCAAAAACCTCCCGCACAACATCTGCTGAAATCAGAGCAACCTCCACTGCAAGATCTGTAGAACACACAACAACCTCCAGTTTAACTTCTGCTGAAATCACAACGACCTCCAGTTTAACATCTGCTGAAAACACAACAACCTACACTCCAACATCAGTAGAACCAACAAACTCCACAGCAACATCTGTAGAACCCACAACACCCTCCACTGCAACATCTGTAGAACACACAACAACATCCACTGCAACATCTGTAGCACCCACAACAACCTCCACTTCAACATCTGTAGCACAGACAACAACCATCTCTGCAACATCTGTAAAACCAACTACAACCTCCAGTGCTACATCTGCAGAAACCACAACAACCTCTACAGCAACATCTGTGGAAACCACAATAACGTCCACTTCAAGATCTGTAATACACACAACAACCTCCAATGCAACTTTTGCAGAACCCACAACAAGCTCCACTGCTTCATCTGCAGAACCCACATCAATTTCCACAGCAACATCTCTAGAACCCATGACACACTCCGGTTTAAATTCTGATGAAATCAAAACCACCTCCAGTTTAACATCTGCTGAAATCACAACAACCTACACTCCAACATCTGTAGAACCAACAAACTCCACAGCAATATCTGAAGAACACACAACACCCTCCACTGCAACATCTGTAGAACACACAACAAACTCCACTGTAACATCTGTAGAACCCACAACAACCTCTATTTCAACACTTGCAGAACCCACAACAACCTCCACTGCAACATGTGTAGAACACACAACAACCTCCACTGCAACATTTGTAGAACCCACTACATCCTCCACTGCAACATCTGTAGAACGCATAACAACCTCCACTGCAACATCTGTAGAACACAAAACAACTTCCACTGTTACCTCTGTAGAACCCACAACCACCTCCACTGCTACATCTGTAGAACCCGCAACAACCTCCACTGGAACATCTGCTAAAATCACAACCTCCACTGCAACATCTGTAGAACCCACATCAATTTCCACTGCAACATCTGTAGAACCCACAACACACTCCAGTTTAACTTCTGCTGAAATCACAACAACCTCCAGTTTAACATCTGCTGAAAACACAACAACCTACACTCCAACATCTGTAGAACCAACAAACTCCACAGCAACATCGTCAGAACCCACAACAACCTCCTCTGCAACTTCTGTAGAACCCATAACAACCTCCACTGAAACATCGTCAGAACCCACAACAACCTCCACTGCAATTTCTGTAGAACCCATAACAACCTCCACTGAAAGATCTACAGAACCCACTATAACCTCCACTGCAACATCTGTAGAACACAGAACAACCTCCAATGCAACATCAACAGAACCCACAACAACCTCCACTGCAACATCTGTAGAACCCACAACAACATCCACTGCAACATCTATAGAACCCACAACAACCTCCACTTCAACGATTACAGACCACATAACAACCTCCGCTACAACATCTGCAGAACCCACAACAACCTCCAATGCAACATCTGTAGAACCCACAACCTCCACTGCAACCTCTGCAGAACCCACAACAACCTACACTCCAACTTCTTTAGAACCCACAACAACCTTTACTGCAACATCTGCAGAAGACAGAACAACCTCCACTGCAAAATGTGTAGAACCCACAACCTCTACTGCAACATCTGAAGAACCCACAACATCCTCCACTGCAACATCTACAGAACCCACAAAAACCTCCACTTCAACATATACAGACCACATAACAAGCTCCACTGCAACATCTGCAGAACCCACAACAACCTCCATTGCAACATCTGTAGAACCCACAACCTCCACTGCAACCTCTGCAGAACCCACAACAACCTACACAACAACTTCTTCAGAACATACAACAACTTACACTGCAACATCTGTAGCACCCACAACAACCTCCACTTCAACATCTGCAGCACCCACAACAACCATCTCTGCACTATCTGTAAAACCAACTACAACCTCCAGTGCAACATCTGCAGAAACCACAACAACCTCTAGAGCAACATCTGTAGAAACCTCAATAACGTCCACTTCAACATCTGTAGAACCCACAACAACCTCCAATGCAACTTTTGCAGAACCCACAACAAACTCCACTGCTACATCTGCAGAACCCACAACCACCTCCACTGCTATATCTGTAGAACCCGCAACAACCTCCACTGCAACTTCTGCTGAAATCAAAACAACCTCCAGTTTAACATCTGCTGAAATCACAACAACCTACACTCCAACATCTATAGAACCTACAAACTCCACAGCAACATCTGTAGAACCCACAACACCCCCCACTGCAACATCTGTAGAACACACAACAATCTCTTCTGTAACATCTGTAGAGCCCACAACAACCTCTATTTCAACACCTGCAGAACCCACAACAAACTCCACTGCAACATCTGTAGAAAACACAACAACCTACACTGCAACATTTGTAGAACCCACTACATCCTCCACTGCAACATCTCTAGAACGCATAACAAGCTCCACTGCAACATCGTCGGAACCCACAACAACCTTCACTGCAACATCTGTAAAACCCATAAAAACCTCCACTGAAACATCTACAGAACCTACTATAAGCTCCACTGCAACATCTGTAAAACACAGAACAACCTTCAATGCAACATCTACAGAACCCACAACAACCTCCACTGAAACATCTATAGAACCCACAACAACCTCCATTTCAACATCTACAGACCACATAACAACCTCAGCTGCAACATCTGCAGAATTAACAACAATCTCCACTGCAACATCTGTAGAACCCACAACCTCCTCTGCAACCTCTGCAGAACCCATAACAACCAACACTCCAACTTCTTTAGAATCCAAAACAACCTCCACTGCAACATCTGCAGAACCCACAACATCCCCCACTGCAAAATTTGTAGAACCCACAACCTCTACTGCAACATCTGTAGAACCCACAACATCCTCCACTGCAACATCTATAGCACCCAAAACAACCTCCACCTCAACATCTATAGACCACATAACAAGCTCCACTGCAACATCTGCAGAACCCACAACAACCTCCATTGCAACATATGTAGAACCCACAACCTCCACTGCAACCTCTGCAGAACCCACAACAACCTCCACTTCAACATCTGTAGCACTCACAACAACCATCTCTGTAACATCTGTAAAACCAACTACAAACTCCACTGCAACATCTGCAGAAACCACAACAACCTCTACAGCAACATCTGTAGAAATCACAATAACGTCCACTTCAACATCTGTAGAACCCACAATAATGTCCACGTCAACATATTTAGAACCCACAAAAACCTCTATTCCAACATTTGCTAAAATCAACGCAACTTCCACTGCAACTTCTGTAAAACACAAAACAACCTCCACAGCATCATCTGTAGAACCCACGACAACCTCCCATGCAACATCTGTAGAACCACCAAAAACCTCCACTGCAACATCTGTAAAAGTCACAACAACTTCAGCTCCAACATCTGTGGAACCCACAGCAACCTCCGCTGCAACATCTGTAGAACCCACAAAAACCTCCACTGCAAAATCTTCAGAAATCACAACAACCTCCACTGCAACATCTGTAGAACACACAACAACCTCCACTGCATCATCTGTACAACCCACGACAACCTCCAAAGCAACATCTGTAGAACCGACAACAACCTCCACTGCAACATCTGTAGAACCCACAACAACCTTCACTGCATCATCTCTAGAAGTCACAACAACCTCCACTGCAACCTCTGTAGAACCCACAAAAGCCTCCACTGCAAAATCTTCTGAAATCACAACAATCTACACTGCAACATCTGCAGAACCCACAATAACCTCAACTGCATCATCTGCAGAACTCACAATGAAATACACTGCAACATCTGCAGAATCTACAACACCATCCACTCCAACATCTGCAGAACCCACAACAATCTCCACTGCAACATTTGAAAAATCCAAAACAGACTCTATTCCAACATCTGCGGAAATCACAACAATCTACATTGCAACATCTGCAGAATCCACAACACCCTCCACTCCTACATCTGCAGAACCCAAAACAATTTCCACTGCAACATCTATAGAACCCACAACAACCTCCACTGTGACATCTGCAGAACCCACAATCTCAACTGCGAAATCTTTAAAACCCACTACAACCTCCACTGCAACATCTGCAGTACTCACAACAACCTACACTGCAACATCTACAGAATCCACAACAACCTCCACTCCAACATCTGTAGAACTCAGAGCACAATCCACAGCAGAACCCACAACTACCTCCACTGTAACATCTGTTGAAATCACAACAACCTCCACAGCAACAGCTGTAGAACGAACAAACTCCACTGCAACATCTGTAGAACCCACACCAACCTCTAATGCAACATTTGCTGAAATCAAAACAACCTCCAGTGAAACATCTGTAGAACCTACAACAACCTCATCTCTAAAAACTGTAGAACCCACAACAACCTCCACTGCAACATCTCTCGAACCCACAAACACCACTGCAGCATCTGCAGAACCGACAACAACCTCCAATGCAACATCTGTAGAAATAACAACCTACATTCCAACAACTGCTAAACTGACAAAATACATGGAAACACCTGTAGAACCCACAACAACCTACACTGCAACACCTGTAGAACACACAACACCCTCCACTGCAACATCTGTAGAACCCAAAAGAACCTCCACTGCAACATCTATAGAACAAATAACATCCACTGAAACATCTGTAGAACCCACAACTACTTCCACTGCAACATCAGTAAATCCCACAACAACCTCCACTGCAACTTCTGTAGAATCCACAACAACCTCCACTGCAACATCTGCAGAACCCACAACAACCCCCACTGCAACATCTATAGAACCAATAACATCCACTGAAATATCTGTAGAACCCACAACAACCTCCACTGAAACATCTGGAGAACCCACAACAACTTCAACTGCAACATCGGTAAAACCCAGAACAACCTCCACTGCACCATCTGTAGAACACACAACACCCTCCACTGCAACATCTGCAGAACCCAAAAGAACCTCCACTGCAACATCTGTAGAACACACAACAACCTCCACTGAAACATCTGTAGAACCCACAACAACCTCCACTGAAACATCTGCAGAACCCACAAGAACCTCCACTGCAACATCGGTAGAACACACAAAAACCTCCTTTGAAACATCTGCAGAACCCACAATGAACTCCACTGCAACAACTGTAGAGCACAAAGCAACCTCCCCTGCAACATCTGTAGAAACCACAATAACTTACAATGCAACATCTCCAGAACCCAGAACAATCTCCCTTGCAACATCTGTAGAACCTACAAAAACCTCAACTGAAACATCTGCAGAACCCACAACAACCTTCACCGCAACATCTGCAGAAATCACAACAACCTCCACTGCACCATCTGCAGGAACCAGAACAAACGCCTCTGCAACATCTGCAGAACCAAAAAGAACCTCCACTCCAATATATGTTGAAACCACAACAACCTCGACTGTATCAGCTGCTGAACCCACAACCACCTCCACCGCAATATCTGTAGAACCAAAAACATCCACAGAAACATCTGTAGAACCCACAACAACCTCCACTGAAACATCTGCAGAACCCAAAAGAACCCCAACTGGATCATCTGTAGAAACAACAGCATCCAGTGAAATGTCTGTACAACCCCCAACAACCTCAACTGCAACATCTGTGAAAATCACAACAACCTCCACTGCAGCATCTGTTGAAATCTCAACAACCGCCACTGCAAAATCTGTTGAACAAAAAACCTCCACTGCAACATCTGTAGAACCCACAACAACCTCCTCTCCAACATCTGTAGAACCCACAACAACCTCCCCTGCAACATCTGTAGAACCCAGTACAATCTCCTCTGTAACATCTCTAAAACCAACAACAACCTCCTATGCAACATCTGTAGAACCAATAGCAATCTCCACTGCCACATCTGCAGAACCCACAACAACCTCCACTGCAACATTTGTAGTAGCCACACCAACCTCCACTCCAACATCTGTGGAACCCACAACCACCTCGACTGCAACATCTCTACAACCCAAAACAACCTCCACTGAAACATCTGCTAAAATTCAAACAACCTACTCTCCAACATCTGTAGAACCCACAACAAAATCAACTGCAACATCTGTACAGCCCACAACAATTGTCACTGCAACATCTGTAGAACCCACTACAACCTCCATTCCAACATCTGCTGAAACCACAACAACCTCCAATTCAAGATCTGTAGAACCCACAACAACCTATACTGCAACATCTATAGAACCTATAACAACATCCACTCCAACATCTGTTGAAAACACAACCTCCACTGCAACATCTATAGAACCTATAACAACATCCACTCCAACATCTGAAGAACCTACAACAACCTCCACTTTGACATCTTCAGAACCCACAACAATCTACACTGTTAAATCTGTAGAACCCACAACAACTTCCACTGCAACATCTGCAGAAGCCATAACAGTCTCCACAGCAACATCTGTACAAACCACAACAAACTCCACTGCAACATTTTCAGAACCCAAAGCAACCTTAACTGCAACATCTGTAGAATGTTGTCTGATTAAGTTTAATGATTCTGAAAAACACACAACAACCTCGACTGCAACATCTGTAGAACCCATATCAACCTCCACTGCAACATCTGTTGAACCCACATCAACTTCCACTGCAACATCTGCAGAACCCACAACAACCTCCACTGCAACATCTCTAGAACCCACAACCATCTCAGCTGCAACATCTCAAGAACCCACAACAACCACTACTACAACATCTCTAGAAACCCCCACAACCTCCATTCTAACATCTACTGGAATCACAACAACACCCTCTGCAACATCAGTAGAACCGACAACTACCTCCACTGCATCATCTGTTGAAGCCACAACAACCTCCACTGCCACATCTGTAGAATCCACAACAACATACACTGCAACATCAGTAGAACCCACAACAACCTCCAATGCAACATCTGTCGAACCCAACACAACCTCCACTCAAACATCTGTAGAACCTACAACAACCTCCACTGCAACATCTGCAGAACCCACAATAACCTCCACTGCAACAACGGTAGAACCCACAACAACCTCCAATGCAACATCTGTCGAACCCAACACAACCTCCACTCAAACATCTGTAGAACCTACAACAACCTCCACTGCAACATCCCTTGGACTCAAAACAACCTCCACTGCAACATCTGTAGAACCCACAACAACCGCCAGAGCAACATCTGTAGAACCAACACCCCCCACTGCAACATCTGTAGAACCCACAACAATCTTTACTGCAACATCTGTAGAACCCACAACAACCTCCCCTCCCACATCTTTTCAACCCACAACAATTTCCACTGCAACATCTGTAGAACCGACAACAGCCTCCACTCAAACATCTGTAGAACCCACAAAAACCTCCACTGCAACATCTGCTGAAATAACAAAAACCTCCACTGCAACCTCTGTAGAAACAACAACCTTCACTGCAACATCTGAAGAATCCACAACAATTTCCACTGCAACATCTGTAGAACACACAACAATCTCCACTGCAACATCTGCTGATATCACAACAACCGCTAATTCAACATCTGTAGAACTCACAACAACCTCCACTCCAAAATCTGTTGAAATCTTAAAAACCTTCACTGCAACATCTGTAGAACACACAACTATCTCCAATGCAACATCTCTAGAACCCACAACAACATCCACTTCAACATCTGCAGAACTCACTTCAAACTCCACTGCAACATCTGTAGAACACACAACATCCTCCACTGTAAGGTCTGTAGAACCCAAAACAACCTCTACGGGAACATATGTAGAACGAAGAACCTCCACTCCAACATATGCTGAAATCACAACAATCTCCACATCAACATGTTTAGAACCAACAGCCTCCACTGCAACATCTGTAGAACCCACAAAAACCTCCATTCCAACTTGTGTTGAACTCACAACAACCTCGACTGCAACATCTGTAGAAGCCACAACATCCACTCCAACATCTTTAGAACCCACAACAACCTCGATTGCAACATCTGTAGAACCCACAACAACCTCCACTCCAACATCTTTAGAACCCACAACAACCTCCACTGCAACTTCTGAGGAATCTACAACAACCTCCATTTCAACATCTCTAGAACCCAGAAAAAACTCCACTGCAACATCTCTAGAACCCACAACAACCTCCACTGCAACATCTGTTGAAATCACAACAACCCCCTTTGCCACATATGTAGGACACACAACTATCTCCTCTGCAACTTATCTAGAACCCACAACAACCTCCACTTCAACATCTGCAGAACCCACAACAACCTCCACTGCAACATCTGTACAACCGACAACAACCTCCACTGCAACATCTGTAGAACACACAACAACCTCCCATGCAACATATGTAGAACAAACAACATCCTCCACTGCAAAATCTGTAGAACACTACAAAACCTCTAAGGCTGCATATTTTGAACCAACAATCTCCATTCCAAAATCTGCTGAAATCACAACAACCTCCACTGCAAAATCTGTAGAACACACAACAACCTCCATTCCAACATCTTTTAAAATCACAACAACCTCCACTGCAACATCTGTAGAACACACAAAATCATTGACACCAACATCTGTAGAAGCCAAAACAACATCCACTCCAACATCTTTAGAACCCACAACAACCTTCACTGTAACATCTTTAGAACCCACAACAACGTTGACTGCAACATCCGTAGAACTCACAACAACCTACACTACCACATCTCTAGAACCCACAACAGCCTCCACTGCAACATCTATTGAAATCACAACAACCTCCACTCCAACATCTGTAGAACAACCAACAACCTCCACTGCAAAATCTGTTGAACCCACAACAACATCCACTGCAACATCTGCTAAAATCACAACAACGTCCCTTGCAACATCTGTAGAACCAAGAACAACCTCCACTCCAACATCTTTAGCACCCACAACAACCTCCACTGCAAAGACTGTTCAGCCCATTACAACCTACACTACATCATCTCTAGAACCCACAACAGCCTCCACTGCAACATCTATTGAAATCACAACAACCTCCAGTGAAATATCTGTAGAACACACAACAACCTCGACAGCAACATCTGTAGAACCGAAAACACCCTCGACTCCAACATCCGTGGAACCCACAACAACCTCCTCTGCAACATCTGTGGAACCCACAAATATTTCCTCTGCAACATCTGCAGGACTCACAACAACCTCCACTGCCTCATCTGTAGAACCTACAACAAACTACATTCCAACCTCTGTTGAAATCACAACAACCTCCAATGCAACATCTGCTGTAATCACAACAAGCTCCACTGCAACATCTGTAGAACCTACAACAACCGCAACTGCAACATCTGCAGAACTTAAAAAAGCCTCCGCTGCAACATCTGTACAACCCACAACAACCTCCACTGCAACATCTCCTGAAATCAGAACAGGCTTCACTGCAACATCTGTAGAACCAACAACAACCACCACTCAAACATCTATAAGACCCACAACAAACTCCACTGCAACAACTGTACAACCCACAACAACATCCACTGCAACAAATGCTGAAATCAAAACAACATCCTCTGAAACATGTGAAGAACCAACAACAACCTCCACTGAAACATCTGGAGAACCCACAACAACTTCAACTGCAACATCGGTAAAACCCACAACAACCTCCACTGCACCATCTGTAGAACACACAACACCATCCACTGCAACATTTGCAGAACCCACAACAACTTCCACTGCACCATCTGTAGAACCCAAAACAAACTCCTCTGCAACATCTATAGAACCCACAACAACCTCCACTCCAACATCTGTGGAACCCCAATCAAACTCGACTGCAACATCTGTAGAACCAACAACAACCTCCACTGCATCATCTGCAGAACCTACAAAACCCTCCGCTACAACATCTGTACAACCCACAAAAACCTCCACTTTAACATCTGCTGAAATCACAACAAGCTTCACTGCAACATCTGTAGAATCAACAACAACTTCTATTCCAACATCTATGGGACCCACAAAAACCTCCATTGCAACATATACAGAACCCACGACAACCTTCACTGCAACAACTGTACAACCCACAATAACCTCCACTGCAACATATTTACAAAGCACAACTTCTACTGCAACATCTGTGGAACCCACAACAACCTCCACTGCAACAACTGTACAACCCACAACAACTTCCACTGCAACATCTTTAAAACCCACAACAATCTCGACTGCAATATCTGTAGAAACCAAAACAATCTCCACTCCAACATCTGTTGAACCCACAACAAAATCCACTGCAACATCTGTAGAGCCCAAACACACTTCAAATGCAACATCTGTAGAACACACAAAAACCTCCATTACAGTATCGGCTGAAACCACAAAATCCTCCACTGCAACATCTGTAGAACTAACAACAACCTCCAATGCAACATCTGTAGAGCCCACAACAACCTCCGCTGTAAGAACAGAAGAACCCACAATAAACTCGACTGCAACATATCCAGAACCCACAACAACCTCCACTGCAACCTCTGTAGAACCCAGAACATCCTCCAATGCAACTTCTGTAGAACCCACAACAATGTCCATTCTAACACCTGAAAAAAACACAACAATCTCCACTACAACATCAGCTGAAATCAAAACAAACTCCACTGTAAATTCTGTAGAACCCACAACAACCTCCATTGCAACATCAGTAGAACACACCACAACCTCTACTCCAATATCTGTAGAACCCAAAACAGCCTCCACTGCAACATCTTTGGAACATACAACAAACTCCACTTCAACATCTTTAGAACCCACAAAAGCCTCCACTGCAACATATGTAGAACATACAACAACTTCCCCTACACCATCTACTGAAATCACAACAACCTCCAAAGAAACTTCTGTAGAACCCACAACAACCTCCACTCCAACATCTGTAGAACCCACACCAACTTTCACTGCAACATCTGTGGAACTAAAACCAAATTCCACTTCAACATCTGCAGAAACCACAACAACCTCCACTGCAACATTAGAACAACCCAAAACAACCTCCACTGCAACATCTGCGGAAATAAAAACAACCTCCAATGCAACATCTGTAGAACCAACAACCTCCATGGCAACATCTATAAGACCCACAACAACCGCCACTGCAACATCTGTAGAACCAACAACCTCCATGGCAACAAATGTAGAAACCACAACAACTTCCACTCTAACATCAGTAGAACCCAAAACAACATCCATTCCAACATCTGTTGAAACCACAACAATCTCTACTGCAACATCTCTAGAACCCAGATCAACCCACACTATAACAGCAGCAGAACCCACAACAAACTCGACTGCAACATCTGCAAAACCAACAACAATTTCCACTGCAACATCTGTAGAACCCATAACAACCTCCACTGCAACAAAACTAGAATCCACAACAACCGCTAGTGCAACATCTATAGAACCCACATCCACCTCCACTTTAAATTCTGTAGAACCCACAAAAACCTCCAGTGCAACATTTTTAGAACCCACAAGAAATTCCACTGCAACATCTGTAGAACCCACAACAACTTCCACTGCAACATCTGTAGAATCCATCACAACCTTCACTGCAACGTCTGTAGAAAACACAACCCCCAATTCAACATCTTTAGAAACCACAAGAAATTCCACTGCAACATCTGTTGAACCTACAACAACTTCCACTGCAACATCAACAGAACCCACAACAACATCCACAGAAACTTCTGTAGAACACACTAAAATTTCCACTCCAACATCCATAGAACCCATAACAACCTCCACTGCAACATCTGTAGAACACTCAATGACCTCCAGTGCAATATCTGCTGAAATCAAGACCTCCACTGCAACATCAATAGAACCTACAACAACCTCTACAACATCTTCTGTAGAACCCAGAACAAACTCCAAAGCATCTTCTGTAGAACCCACAATAACCTCCACAAAAACATCTGCAGAATCCACAACACCCTCCACTCCAATATCTTTAGAACCCATAACCACCTCCACTGCAACATCTGTAGAATCCCCAACAAGCTCCACTGCAACATCTGTAGAACACACAACAACCTCCAGTGCAACATCTGTAGAACCAAAAACAACCTCCACTTCAACATCTGTAAATCACACAGCAATCTCCACTGCAAAATCTTTAGAACCTACAACAATCTTCACAGCAACATATGTAGAACCCACAACAACCTCCACTGAAACATCTGTAGAACCCAAAACACCCTCCACCGCAACATCTGTAGAACCCATAACAACCTCCACTGCAACATCTGTAGAACCCACAAAATCCTCCACTCCAACATTTGAAGAACCCACAACAATGTCCACAGCAACATCTGTAAAACCCACAACAACTTCCAGTTCAACATCTGCTGAAATCACCATAACCTCCATTGAAACATCTGTAGAACACGCAACAACTTTCACTCCAACATATGTAGAACCCACAACAACCTCCACTACAACATCATTAGAACCGAAGACAACCACCGCTGCAACATCTGTAGGAGCCACAACAACCTCCACTGCAACGTCTAAAGAACACACAAAAACCTCCACTGCAACATCTGTAGAAACCACAATAACCTCCATTCCAACATCTTCAGAACCCAAAACAACCTCAACTGCAACATGTGAAGAATACACAACAACCTCCATTTCAACATCTATACAACCCAAAACAACTTCCACTGCAACATTTGTAGAACCCACAACAATCTCCACTGCAACTTCTGCAGAACCCATAACCTCCACTGCAACATCTAGGGAACCCACAACAACCTCCACTGCAACATCTGTAGAATCCATAACAACCTCAGCAGCAACATCTGTAGAACAAACAACCTCCTTTACCGCATCAGTAGAACCCACAAAAATCTCCACATCAACATCTGCAGAACCCATAACAACCTCCCCTGCAACATCTGTAGAACACACAAAAACCTCCACTACAACATCTGTAGAACCCACAACAACTTCCACTGCAACATCTGGAGAACACTCAACAACCACCACTGCAAAATCTGCAAAACCCACAACAACCTCTACTACAACATCTGCAGAACACAAACCAACCTTCACTCCAACTTATGTAGAAACCACAATGACCCCCACTACATCTTTAGAATCATTGACAACCTCCACTGCAGGATCCGTAGAACCCACAACAACATCCACTACAACATTTCTAGTAGCCACAACAACCCCCACAGCAACATTTCTTGAAACCACAACAACCTCAACTGCAACATCTCTAGAACCCACAAAAACCTCAACTGAAACATCTGCTGAAATCAAAACAAACTCCACTGCAACGTCTGTTGAATCCACAAAAACCTATACTAAAACATCTGCTGAAATCACAACAACCTCCACTGCAACATCTGTAGAAACCACAACAAGCTTCACTTCAACATCTCTAGAAATCACAACAACCTCCACTGCAACATCCCTAAAACCCACAAAAAGCTCCACTGCAACATCTGAAATGGCCACACCCTCCACTGCAACATCTTTAAACCCCACAACAACCTCCTTTGCAAAATCTCCTGAAATCACAACAACGTCATCTGGAACATCTGCAGTACCCACTACAACCTCCACTGCAACATCTGTAGAGCCCACAACAACCTCCACTGAAACATCTGTAGAACCCACACCAAACTCCACTGCAACATCTGCAGAACCCAAAACAATCTCCACTGCAACATCTGTGGAAACCAAAACATCTTCCACTGCAAAAACTGTAGAAACCACAATAATCTCCACTGCAACATATGCAGAACATATAACAACCTCCACTGCAACATCACCAGAAACCATAACAACTTCCACTGCAACATTAATAGTACCCACAACAACCTCCACTGCAACATCTGTAGAACCCAAAAAAACCTCCCGAACAACATCTGTAGAACCTACAAAAACCTCCACTGCAATATCTGTAGAACCCACAACAACCTACACTCCCACATCTCTAGAACTGACGACAATCTCCAAAGCAGCATCTGTGCTACCTCTAACAAATTTCACAGCAAAATCTGTAGAAGCCACAACCTCCACTGCAACATTTTTAGAACACACAACAACCTCCACAGCAACATCTGTAAAACCCAGAGCAACCTCGACTGCAACATCTGTAGAACCAACAAAAACCTCCACTGAATTTTTTTTAGAATCCACAAAAACCTACACTCCAACATCTGTGGAACACACAACTTCCACTGCAACATCTGCTGAAATTCCAACGACCTCCACTGAAGCATATGTAAAACCCACAAAAACCTCCACTGCAACATCTACTGAAATCAAAACTATGTCCACTAGAAAATCTGCAGAGCCAACAACAACCTACACTGCAACATCTGTAGGACACACAACAACCTCCAATGCAACATCTGCTGAAATCACAATGACTTCCACTCCAACGTCTGTAGAACCGACAACAACCTCCACTGCAACATCTGTAAAACCCACAAACACCTCCACTGAATCATCTGTAGAATCCACAAAAACCTCCAATGCATCATCTACAGAACCTATAACAACCTCCACTGCAACATCTGCAGAACCAAGAACAACCTCCACTAAAACATTTGTTGAACCCACAACAACCTCTACCAAAACATCTACTGAAATCACAACAACCTCCACTGCAACATCTGTAGAACCCACAGTATCCTCCACTGCAAGATCTGCTGCAATCACAACAACCTCCATGTCAACATCTGTAGAACCCAATACAACCTCCACAGCAACATCTGTAGAACCCATAATCACCTCCAGTGCAACATCTGTAGAACACACAACAGTCTCTACTGCAATATTTCTGGAACCTACAACAAATTCCACTGCAACATCTGTAGAACCCACAACAACCTCCAGTTCAACATCTACTGAAATCACCACGACCTCCACTACAATGTCTGTAGCACCCACAACAGCATCCACTGCAACATCTGTAGCACCCACAACCACCTCCACTGCAACATCTGTTGAACACAAAACAACCTCCACTACATCTGCAGAACCCACAACATCCTCTGCAACATCTATAGAACCCACAATAAACTCCACTGCAACATCTCTTGAACCCACAACAACATCCACTGCAACATCAGTAGAACCCACAAAAATGTCCACTGAAACATCTATAGAACCCACAAAAACCTCCACTTCAACATCTGCAGGAACCATAGCACCCTCTTCTGTAACTTCTGTAGAACACACAACAACATTCACTACAACTTCTGTAGAACCCACAAAAACCTTCACTACAACATCTGTAGAAGCGATGACAACCACCACTGCAACATCTGTAGAAGCCACAACAACCTCCATTCCAACATCTCCTAAACTCACAACAACCTCAATGGCAACATCAGTAGAACCCACAAAAATCTCCACATCAACATCTGCAGAACCCATAAAAACCTCCCCAGCATTATTTGTAGAACACACAACAACCTCCACTGCAACATCTGTAGAACCCACAACAACCTCAACAGCAACATCTGCAAAACCCATAACAACCTCAACAGCAACATCTGTAGAACCAACAAAAATCTCCACATCAACATCTGCAAAAGCTATAACAACCTCTCTTGCAACATTTGTAGAACACACAACAACCTCCACTGCAACATCTGTAGAACCCACAATAACGTCCACTGCAACATCTGCAGAACACTCAACAATTTCCACGGCAAAATCTGAAGAACACACAACAACCTCCACTGCAACATCTGCAATACCCATAACAACCTCCACTGCAACATCTGTTGAACCCACAACAACCTCCACTGCAGCATTGGCAGAACACATTACAACCTCCACAGCAACATCTGTAGAACCCACAACAACCTCCACTTCAACATCTGAAGAACCCATAACAACCTCAACAGCAACAACTGTAGAACACACAACAACCTCCATTGCAACATTGGTAGAACCCACAAAAATCTCCACACCAAAATCTGCAGAACCCATAACAACCTCCCCTGTATTATCTGTAGAACACACAACAACATCCACGGCAACATCTCTAGAACCCACAACAACTTCCACTGCAACATCTGCAGAAATTTCAACAACCACAATTGCAACATCTGCAGAACCCACAACAACCTCCACTGCAACATTTGTAGAGCCAACAACAACCTTCACTGAAACATGTGTAGAATATACAACAACCTCCACTTCAACATCTGTAGGACTCACAATAACATCCAGTGCAACGTCTGTAGAACCCACAATAATCTCCACGGCAACATCTGTAGAACCCACGATAACCTCCACTGAAACATCTGCAAAACCCATAACAACCTCCACTGCAACATTTGTAGAACCCACAACCACCTCCACTGCAACATCTGCAGAACCGATAACAACCTCCACTGCAACATCTGTAGAACCCACAACAACCTCCACTGCAACATCTGTAAAACCCATAACAAACTCAACAGCAACATCTTTAGAACCAACAAAAATCTCCATTGCAACATCAGTAGAACCCACAAAAATCTCCACATCAACATCTGCAGAACCTATAACAATCTCTCCTGCAACATCTGTAGAACACACAACAACCTCCACGGCAACATCTGTAGAAACCACAATAACTTCCACTGCAACATCTGCAGAACACTCAACAACCACCACTGCAACATCAGCAGAACCCACAACAACCTTCACTCCAACTCCTCTAGAACCCACAATAACCTCAACTACGTCTTTAGAACCGACAACAACCTCAAATGCAACATCTGTAGTAGCCACAACAACCTCCACTGCAACAGTTCTTGAAACCACAACAAACTACACCGCAACATTTGTAGAACCCACAACAACCTCACCTGCAATATCTCTAGAACCCACAAAAACCTCCACTGAAACGTTTGTAGAATCCACAACAACCTCAACTGCAACATCTATAGAACCCATAAAAACCTCCTCTGAAACATCTGCTGAAATCAAAACTACCTCCACTGCAACATCTGTCGAACCCATAACAACCTCTATTAAAACATCTGCTGAAATCACAACATCCACAGAAACATCTGTAGAAACCACAACAAGCTTAACTTCAACATCTCTAGAACCCACAACAACATCCACTGCAACATCTGTAGAACCCAGAAAAACCTCCACTGCAACAACTCTAGAACCCACAAAAATCTCCACTGCAACATCTGCTGAAATGGCAACCACCTCGCCTGCAACATCTGTAGTAGCCACAACAACTTCCACTGCAAAATTTCTTGAAACCACAACAACCTCTAAAGCAACATCTGTAGAACCCAGAACAACCTCACCTGCAATATCTCTAGAACCCACAAAAACCTCCACTGAAACGTTTGTAGAATCCACAACAACCTCAACTGCAACATCTGTAGAACCCATAAAAACCTCCACTGAAACATCTGCTGAAATCAAAACAACATCCACTGCAACATCTGTCGAACCAACAACAACCTCTACTAAAACATCTGCTGAAATCATAACATCCACTGCAAAATCTGTAGAACCCACAACAACCTCCACTGCAACATCTGTAAAACCCAGAGCGACCTCGACTGCAACATCTGTAAAACCCACTAAAACCTCCACTGAAACATTTATAGAATCCACAACAACCTCCACTCCAACATCTGTGGAACACACATTAACCTCTACTGCAACATCTGCTGAAATCGCAACGACCTCTACTGAAGCATCTGCAGAACCAACAACAACCTCCACTGTAACGTCTGTAGAAACCACACCAACCTCCACTGCAACATCTTTAGAACCCACAAACGCATCCACTAAAACATCTGTAGCACCTACAACAACCTCCACTGCATTCTCTGCAGAACCTTTAACAACTTCCACTACAACATCTGCAGAACCCAGAACAACCTCCAGTAAAACATTTGTTGAACCCAAAACAACCTTTGCTAAAACATCTACAGAAATCACAACAGCCGCCACTGCAACATCTTTGGAAACCACAATATCCTCCACTGCGACTTCTGTAGAATCCACAACAATCTCTACTGCAACATTTGTAGAGCCCACAACAACCTCCACTGCAACATCTGCAGAACCCACAACAACAACCTCAACATCTGCAGAACACATAACAACGTCAACTGTAGCATCCTTAAAACCCACAACAACCTCCACTGCAGCAACCGTAGAACTCACAACAACCTCCACTACAACATCTGTAGAACCCACAACAATCTCCACTACAACATCTGTAGAACCCACAACAACCTCCACTTCAACATCTCCAGAACCTGTAACAACCGCTACTGCAAAAACTATAAAACCAAAAACAACCTACACTGCAACATCCATAGAACGCAAAATGACCTCCACTGTAATGTCTTCAGAACCTACAACAATCTCCACTGCAACATCTCTAGAACCCAAAATGCCCTCCACTGCAACACCTGTAGAGCTCGCAACAACTTCCACTGCAACATCTGTAGAACGCAAATCAACTTCCACTGCAATGTCTGTAGAACACACAACAACCTCCACTGCAACATCTGAAGAACCTACAACAACCTCCACTGCAACATCTGTAGAATCCACAAAAACCTCCTCTGCAACATCTGTGGAAACCACATCAACCTCCACTGCAACATCTGTTGAAACCACATCAATCTCCACTGCAACATCTGCTGAAATCAAAACAATGTCCAGTACAACATCTGCAGAACCCACAATGGCCTCCACTGTAAGAGTTGCTGAAATCACAACAACCTCCATGTCAACGTCTGTAGAACCCAATACAACCTCCACTGCAACATCTGTAGAACCCATAACCACCTCCACTGCAACATCTGTAGAACCCACAACAACCTCCACTGCAAAATCGGTAGAACCCACAAAAACCTCCACTGCAACATCTACAGAAATCATAACAACCTCAACTGCAACATCTGTAAAACCCACAGCAACCTTTCCGGCAACATCTGCAGAACCCACAATAACCTCCACTATAACATCTTTAGAAACCACAAAAACCTCCACTACAACATCCGTCGAACCCACAACAACCTCCATTTACACATCTGTTAAACGCACAACAACCTCTACTGCAACCTCTATCGAACTCACAACAACCTCCATTGCAACATCTGTAGAACCCACAACAACCTCCACTGCAACATCTGCTGAAATCAACACAACGTCCACTAAACCATCCGGTAAACCAGCAACATACTTGACTGCAACTTCTGTAGAACACATAACTAGCCCTAAGGCAACATCTGTAGAAACATCAACAACATCAACTCCAACATCTGTGGAAACCACAACAACATCCACTGCAACATCGTTAGAGCCCACATCAAACTCCACTGCAACATATGTAGAATCCACTTCATTCTCCACTGCAACATCTGTAGAAGCCACAACAACCTCCACAGCAACATTTGCTGAAATCATAACAACCTCCACTGCAACATCGGAAGAAACAACACCAACCTTCACTGCAACATCTGTAGAACCCACAACAACCTCCACTCCAACATCTTTAGAACCCAGAACAACCTCCACTACAACATCTGTAGAACCCACAACAACCTCCACTACAACATCTATAGAACCCACAACAACCTCCCTTTCAACATCTGTAAAACCCACAACAAACTCCACTGCAACATCTATCGAACCCACTTTAACCTCCACTGTAAAATCTTTAGAACCCACAACAACCTCCACAGCAACATCTGTTGAAATCAAAACAACATCCACTACAACATCTGTAAAACCCACAACGACCTCCACTGCAACTTCTGAAGAACCAACAACAACCTACACTTCAACATCTGTAGAACCTACAACAATATCCACTGCAACATCTGCAGAACCCAGAACAACCTCCAATGCAACTACTGTAGAATGTTGTCGGAATAAGTTTAATGATTCTGGAGAACACACAAACTCCACTGCAACATCTTTACAACCCAAATCAACATCCAATGCAACATCTGTAGGACCCACAACAACTTCCACTGCAACATCTGTAGAACACACAACAACCTCCATGGCAACATCTGTAGAACCAAAAACCACTTCCAGTGTAACATCTGCTGAAATCACAACAACATCCACTTTAAAATCTTTAGAACCCAAAACAGCCTCTACTGCAACATCTGTAGAACCCACAAACTCAACTGCAACATATACTGAAATCACAAAAACCTCCACCTCAACATCTATGGAAACCACAACAACCTCCACTAAAACATCTGTAGAACCCACAACAACCTCCACTGCAACACCTGTAGAACTCACAAAAACCTCCACTGCAACATCTGAAGAACCCACAGCCACCTCCACTGCAACATCTGTAGAAGCCACAACAGTCTCAAATACAAAGCCTGTAGAACCCACAAGAACTTCCACTGCAACATCTGTAAAACCCATAAAAACCTCCACTGCAACATCTGCAGGACCAACAACCACCTCCACTGCAACATCTGCTGTGCCCACAAAAACAACCACTGCAACATCTGTAGAAACCACAACAAGATCAACTACTACACCTTCAAAACCCTCAACAATCGCCATTCCAACATCATCTGAAATCACAAGAACCTCCACTACAACATCTGTACAACTCACACCAACCTCCACTGCAACATCAGTGGAACCCACAACAACCTCCTTTCCAACATCTGCTGAAGTCTCAACAACCTCCACTGCAACATCTGTGAAACACACAAAAATCTCCACTCCAACATCTGTAGTACCCACATCAACTTCCACTGCAACATCTGTGGAACCCAAGACAACTTCCACTGCAAGATTTGTCGAACCCACAACAACATCAACAGCAACATCTTCAGAACCCAAAACAACTGCCATTCCAACATCTGTTGAAATAACAACAACCTCCACTGCAACATCTTTAGTACGCACAACAACCTCCACTCAAACATCTGTAGAACCCAAAACAAACTCGACTGCAATATCTGTAGAACCCACAACGACCTTCACTGAAACATCTGTAAAACCCACAACCTCCACTGTAACATCTGTAGAACCCACAACAACCTCCACTACAACGTCTGTAGAACCAACAACATACACTACAACATCTGCTGAATCCACAACCACCTCCCCTGCAACATATGCAGAACCCATAACAACCTCCACTGCAACATCTGTAGAACCCACAACAACCTCCACTCCTACATCTGTAGAACCCACAATAGCATCCACTGCATCATCTACAGTCACCACAACAAGCTCCACTCCAACATCTTTAAAACCCACAACAACCTCCACGGCAACACCGGTAGAATCCACAACATCCTCCTCTGCAACATCTGTTAAACCCACAACAACCTCCACTGCGACATCTGTAGAACTCACAACAACATCCATTACAATACTGGCTGAAAACCCAACCTTCAGTGCAACAACGTTAGAACAAACAAGAACCTCCACTGCAACATCTGTACAACATACAACCACCTCCACTACATCATATAAAGAACACACAATGACCTCCACTGCAACATCTGTAGAAGCCACAACAACCTCCACTGCAACATCTATAAAACCCACAACACCCTCCAGTGCAACAACTGTAGAACCCACAACAACCTCAGCTGCAAGATCGGTAGAACCCAACACAACCTACACTACAATAAATGTAGAAGCCACAATAACCTCCAATGCAACATCTGCACATCCCAAAACAACCTCCTCTGTAACATCTGTAGAACCCACAACAACCTCAATGTTAACATCTGCAGAAGCCACAACAACCTCCATGGAAAAATCTGCAGAACACACAACATCCTCCACTGCAGCATCAAATGAAAACACAACCAACTCCACTGCAACATCTGCAGAGCCTACAACAAGCTCCACTGCAACATCTGCTGAACACACAAAAACCTCCAATGCAACGTCTGCACAGCCCACAACAATATCCTCTGTAAAATCTGTAGAATCCACAACAACCTCGACTCCAACATCTGTAGAAGCCACAACAACCTCCACTGCAACATCCACTAAAACCACAACCACCTATACTGCAACATCTTCAGAGTCCACAAAAACCTCCACTGCAACATCTGCTGAACACACAAAAACCTCCAATGCAACGTCTGCACAGCCCACAACAATCTCCTCTGTAAAATCTGTAGAACCCACAACAACCTCCACTCCAACTTCTGTAGAACACACAACAACCTCCACTGCAACATCTGCAGAACCCACAACATCATCCATAACAACATCCGCTGAAATCACAACAACCTCCACTGCAAAATCAGTAGAACCCACAACAACATCCACTCCAACATCTTTAGAATCCAAAACAACTTCCATGGCAACATCCATAGAACCTACTACAACCTCTGCTGCAACATCTATCAAACCCATTATAACCGCCACTGCACCATCTGTAGAACCCAAAACAACCTCCACTCAGACATCTGCAGAGCCCACAACAACCTCCACTACAACATCTGCTGAACCCACAAAAACCTCCACTGCAACAACTGCACAACCCACAACAACCTCCTCTGTAACATCTGTAGAATCCCGAACTACCTCGACTGCAACATCTGTAGAAGCCACAAAAACCTCCACAGCAACATCTGTAGAACCCACAACAACCTCCTCTGCAACAACTGCAAAACCCACAACAATCTCCTCTGTAAAATCTGTAGAATCCACAATAACCTCGAATGCAACATCTGTAGAAGCCACAACAACCTCCCCTGCAACATCCACTAAAACCACAACCACCTATTCTGCAACATCTTCAGAGTCCACTAAAACCTCCACTGCAACATCTGCACAACACACAACAACCTCCATTCCATTATCTGCTAAAATCAGAAGAAATTCCACTGCAACATCTGTAGAACCCACAACAAACTCCACTGCAAAATCTGGAGAACCCACAACAACCTCCACTCCAACTTCTGTAGAACACACAACATCCTCCACTGCAACATCTGCAGAACCCACAACATCATCCATAACAACATCCGCTGAAATCACAACAACCTCCACTGCAAAATCAGTAGAACCCACAACAACATCCACTCCAACATCTTTAGAATCCAAAACAACTTCCATGGCAACATCCATAGAACCTACTACAACCTCTGCTGCAACATCTATCAAACCCATTATAACCGCCACTGCACCATCTGTAGAACCCAAAACAACCTCCACTCAGACATCTGCAGAGCCCACAACAACCTCCACTACAACATCTGCTGAACCCACAAAAACCTCCACTGCAACATCTGTAGAAGCCACAAAAACCTCCACGGCAACATCTGTAGAACCCACAACAACCTCCAATGCAACATCCATTGAAACAACAACCACCTCCACTGCAACATCTGCAGAGGCCACAAAAACCTCCACTACAACGTCTGTAGAACACACAACAACCTCCACTGCAACATCTGTAGAACACACAACAACCTCCACTGCAAAATCTGCACAAGCCACAACATCATCCATTACAACATCCGCTGAAATCACAAAAACCTCCACTGCAAAATCAGTAGAACCCAAAACAACCTCCATTCCGTTGTCTGCAAAAATCGCAAGGACCTCCACTGGAACACCCGTAGAACCCACAAAAACCTCCACTGCAAAATTTGTAGAAGCCACAACAACCTCCACTGCAACATCTATAGAACACACAACAACCTCCACTGCAACAACCGCAGAACACACCACATCGTCCATTACAACATCCGCTGAAATTACAACAAGCTCTACAGCAAAATCAGTAGAAGCCACAACAAACTCCATTGCAACATCTGTAGAAATCACAACAACCTCCACGGCAACATCTACAGAACCCACTACAACCTCCGCTGCAATATCTGTCAAACCCACAATAACCGCCACTGCATCTGTAGAACCGAACACAACCTCCACTCTAACATCTGCAGAGCCCATAACAACCTCCACTGCAACATCTGCTGAACCCACAAAAACCTCGACTACAACATCTGTAAAAGCCACAAACACCTCCATGGCAACATCTGTAGAACCCACAACAACCTCCACTGCAACATCCATTGAACCAACAACCACCTCCACTGCAACATCTGCAGAGCCCACAAAAACATCTATAGAACCCACTACAACCTCCGCTGCAATGTCTGTCGAACCCACAATAACCACCACTGCAACATCTGTAG
>JBBKCR010078166.1:0-24939 GCA_037577295.1 Ladigesia roloffi | reverse complement strand
AGGTCATTCATGCTGTGTGGCTGATAGTAGACAAGGAGATTTCTGTGTGTGTGTGTGTGTGTGTGTGTGTGTGTGTGTGTGTGTGTGTGTGTGTATGTATGTATGTCTCTCTGTCTGTGCATATGTTGGTCTGTGTGTGTCTATATGTTTCTGTCTCTCTGTAGGTGAGTGTCAGTGTGCTTGTGTGTGTGTTTCTGTCTTTTTGTGGGTGTCTGTCGGTTTTTGTGTGTCTGTATGTTTCTCTCCTTCTGTATGTGGTTGTCTGTATCTGTCATTGTTTTTGTGTGTTGGTGTGCATGTCCGTATGTGTATGTGTGTCTGTTCTGTGTGACTGTGTCTTTCTCTGAGAGAGAGAACTGACTTGTATCTTGATTTTTGTTAAACATTTTTAAAGCAGCCTTTTTCCTGGAAATCCATGCTTATTTGGCTCTTTTTTCTCCCGCAGTCCCACTTTTTCTCTCTTTGTGTCAGATCTCACACCGGATGTGGATGACGGGATGCTGTATGAGTTCTTTTGCACCAACTTTCCTTCCTGCTACATGGGGAAAATAGTGCTGAACAGTGCGGGCTACTCAAAGTGAGATTAAGTGCTGAAAATTATTACTGCTTCTTTAGGCCATGCAGATTTATCTTGCTGAATCCTGGCAGGCTTTCAATTGTTTAACTTTTAAAAGTATAGAACAATATTCTGTACCTTTTATTCTGTTAACTTATTATCAGAAACAATGAAATCATCTAAAAGTACTCTGGTCAATTTATGAACATGCTCAGCGAAACAAAAAGAATAAAGACAAGACAAAGAGTTTAAAAAGGCAATAATGGTTATAATAGTGCAAATGGAATTACAAAAGGATCAAAATCATAATGTTAAATGTTTCAAACATTTGACGGTGTTAATGGCAGGATGTCTCTTGACATTTTTTAATATCTTTGTGTAACTGTTCACTGTGGTGACTGGTTTCAGAGGTTGTGGGTTTGTGAGCTTTACCAGTCAGAGGGATCAGAAGAGGGCACTGGCGCAGTTTCAGGGAGCATCTGGACTTGGAAAGAAGCAGCTACGTCTGGATTTTGCCACCAGGAAACTGTAAGTTTGTCTCATTAATAAAAATTAATTGCTCTAAGTTTTTTTAGTAGAAGTAGACAGTTAATTGATCAGATAATCAGTGGTCGGTTATTGATTGTGTAAAGAATTGATCTTTGTGGTTTAGTCCCCTCTGTAATATATGTGGAGGGATAGAGGATGGTCAAGTCACCTTTAATGTGTGTGTTTGAGAGAGTGAGTCTGTGAGAAACATGTCTCACTGTTTGTTATTTTTTTTTATTAAATCAATCAGCCCATCAATGTGGCTTCTTGCACTTTTAGACATACTTATCCATAAATGGCAATGTAAGAGCTGGTGGATTCTGGGTTTTGTCACGACTATAACTGCATCAAACAATAACACTACAGCTCTGGAATTTATTTTTAAATCAGCATCTTTGTGAGTTTGACAACCATTCCATACCAGTGTCTGTTAAACTCCTCCACAATCACCTCATTCTGCTGTATGAGGAACTGATAACCTGAATCACATCATATTTAATGAGGAAAAGTATAAAAACACTGCTGTAATCAACACTCTCCTCTCACAGTGAGACCAGTTGAATGGTAAATCACTACTAGAAGTTTGATTATTTTTTTTTCCAGTAAAGGCATCTTCTCATCATTTCTCTAATTTAGATTTTTTGTAATTTTCTTAAAATGATGCTTTAAAGAACAGCTTTAAATAAGAAATTATATTGTCATATATTGACATTGTCAGCAACTCTTAAGAACTATGTCAAAGCTGTTCAGTTCAATATGTTCAATATACCATTTTTGCAGAGCTGTATAATTTGGTTGTTGTGTCTTTATTGTTTGACGTGAGATTCTAGAATGATTTCTCTTTAATTTTCTTTGTTTTTTCTTGCCAGGTTTGATTTATAGATGTTTTAAAAACAACATCTATACATTCCATGTTGGATTGGATTCCACTGCTCCCTTTTATCACACCGTTAACAAAACACAGATCTAATACTCTGATTTCTTACAGGAATGAAAAACAACCCACGGGGGATCAGACTGGACAGATTCATACAGGGGACTACAGTCAAAATCAGCAGTATCTGTATGATTTCTATGCCCAGCAATATTCCAACTATTACTCTACTTATTTTAATTCTGCTGTGGACGACAATCTCTACCAAAACATTTCTCAAGACTCAGTACAGGTACTTTGCTGCTCTATTTTTTCAATACTTTATTCAATACATTTGACTTGTTAAGGCCTATATAATACATATTTGCCATTACTGGCCAAATGTTACTAACGGAAATCATAAAACAGAGCTATGAGGAGATGGAAGACGATGGTTTGGAGTGTAAGTTCTTTTTTTTTTCTCATTTCCCTCCCCATATGTCTTCATGAATAAGTGGGTCGCGTGAAATGTATCGTACTAATTGTTTTGAAGACATCAGTATGTCCTTAGAATAAGCTCATTAAAGAAATAGTCCATCAGCAAAGCCAGTTTTCAGAGGAATTCTGAACTAGAAATGACCTCCTGCAGACTCTCATAAGGCTCCAGGCGGCATCCTGCCTTGTACAACCCTGGCAATAGAAAGACTCAAGTGTGGGATCTTTGATGATCTGAAGCTAGTACAACCAGAATGCTAGATGTGGGAATATTATTTCATTATTAACAAGAGACCTGGTGCTGTGGTTGTACAAGCTTTAGATCTTAAGCTTGAGTGAATTGATGTTTAGTGTAAGTGTTGTTTTTCCCACAGTTGTACAAGGTTGTGTGAATTTATAATCTTAAGCATAAGATCTGAGGCTTTTACAACCAAGAATGTTTAGATATAAAAATTATTAAGAATCTTCTTTTTTCGCTCCTGATTGCCACTAGCAGATCAACCGTCACAATTTCCATCTGCCCTCTGCATCTTCCTTTCTCAAACCAACTGCCTGCATGTCCTCCCTCGCCTCTTCTCCTCCCATTCCACCACACAACCCACTCCTGCCTCTCTTCTCCATCCGTTCTTCCACACATCACTCCTGCCAGTCTTCACCTCCCATTCCACAGGACAAATCACTCCCGACACTCTTCTCCATCCATTCTTTCACACATCACTCCTGCCTCTCTTCTCCATCCATTCCACAGGACAAATCACTCCCGACACTCTTCTCCATCCATTCTTCCACACATCACTCCTGCCTCTCTTCTCCATCCATTCTTCCACACATCACTCCTGCCTCTCTTCTCCATCCATTCCACTGCACAAACCACTCCTGCCTCTCTTCTCCACCCATTCCACCCTTCCTTAACTCTCTTCTTCACCCCTTTACTCCCTGAATCCATTATTGATGGGATGTTTAGCTTGAAAGCTGGGGTTGTAATTGTATAAGCTTCTATTCCCATATACTTGAGGCAGAAGGGGTTTAACTACAGTGGAAAGCACAATCATTTAGAAATAAATACTTGATTACCATGATCAAATGAGTAGCAGGAGAGATCTAAGATAACACACTCCTCTTGGACTATTCCTTTAATGCATAGATGGGACAATGTTTAGAAACTATGATTTTAGAGTATTTGTGGTGCTATGATTCTCAATGCGGCATTCAGTCTTTTTCTCCTTGCAGACCCCAACCTTGATCTGGATGTTCTGGAGGCCAATAGGATGTTTATGGAAAAGAGTGAAGAACTGTATGATGCCATGATTAGCTGTCACTACCAGCCTCCAGAGTCATGGGGTGGGCTCACATGTAGCATAATGTGCTGCCTGCCAGAACCTGTTCTTGAATACGAGGAAAACGGATGGCAATAAACGATTTTTTGTTGTTTTGTTTGTGGTGGCAGATGTGTTGTTAGTCTTTTGTCTTTGTTCATGATAATTTGTTTGAATTCATTTTTTTTCAGTCCTGTAAGACTTGTTTGCCTTTATTGGCCAAAGTTAAATAATGGGCATCGTAAAACAGCTATGAAGAGATTCAAGATGATAGTCTGGAGTGTACAGGATAATTTGTTTGAATTAGAGTATTTTGGCAATGGTTCAGCTGTGTTTTTGAGCTAAAATTTATTTCCATAGCTGGGCAAGTGTCTAGGTTTTACAATAAATAACACTTATTGTTCGGCAGTTACTTGTGTCCTGACTTATATTCTGTCTTTTTAATGCACATTCCAGGTTCAGAGTTACTTTGTCGTCAACAGACAAAGTACACACAAAACACAAATTTGGGTTCTGCCAAGCTTCACACATTCCTCACCCCGATTTTGGTCTGTGGGACCACTTTGTAAAATAAGCCCCCTCTGGGCGGAGGATCAGCAGGGAAACACATGAGAGTCACATGTTGCTTCAATAAGGCATGGTTTTCAACAGTGGACTATTTTAGAGGCTGCTAAGTATTCTAGCACTGTTACTATACATTAGTATATTTAAATAGATTTATTTATTTATGTATTTTGTACATTTTTATATATTTAGCCTGGAGACCATAGGTTAATAAATATTACGGTTTTGTTAATTGCCATTTTATATAGTTGGATCAGACAATTAATTTTTCTGAGGTCCTTGTTCGATGTTATACGAAAACATGAATTAAGCGATTTTGTGCATTTAAGGAATATTTATTTATTTTTGAGACCGTGACGCAGCTGAGCCGAAGACGATTTGACGGAAAATCCCGAAGTGGGGCGGATGTGTTCACGAAGGAAAGGGCCTGGCAACAAGTAAGATTACTCCTCTGTCAAGATATTTCTTGTTTATTTTTTTAAGTTCAGTTTATTTCTAGCGCATATTACGTATTTGTTGAGTTAGGACTGTGCTGAAGACTGGCTTCTTTGCTTAAATGCTAACTAGCTACCATTAATTAGCGAAGTAAGCTATTTTTGCTGTAACCAGATAAACAAACGATCTGTGTGGAAAAATGGATAGACAGGGAGATTAATACAATTATTTCGTACATTACAGCTCTCTAAAACGCGTGTAAAGTTAGAATTTGCAGTAGCTTTCACTTTTTCAGTGCTTTAGCTCAAAGCTAGCTGCTGTCGTTACGTAGCCCAGCTAAGCTAGGATTCAGGATAAATGTTTCATGATAAGTTTCAAGTTAAAAGTTTTATCTTTTATTACAATGGTGGTGGATATAAATGGCCACCTTTGAGGAAAATATAGAGATACTTGCTATTTCTCCTAGTCGTTAGTTTGAGCAGGTATACTTTGTACAAATGTAACAGAAACGAGTAGCTTGCTAGTGTTAAATAAGGACAGTGGTATATTATCAGTGACAGTTTATGTCTTCGTGTCATGTCTTCATATCTGCAATATTAAACCTTTTGGGAAAGGCTCTGTGAGTACACTGAGCGGTAAAAAAAATTACGAGATTTTAGAAATGTTCATAGAACTCGTTTGCTCTTAAAGGGATTGGGTCAGACCTCAGCAGACAGAAAAATGTTTGGATTTTCACTGTATGGACAATTGTATTGGGACGCTTGACCGTTACACCAACAAAGACTTAATTGTTTTTTGCATTTAAATACATATTAATAGTTAAATATTAATTTGGACCCCCCACCCCTTTGCATATGTAACAGCTTCCACTTTTCTTAGGAGCATTTTCACAATACTTAAGGGTGTGTCTCTGAGAATTTGTGCCCATTCATTCTGTGTAATATTTATGAGGTGCTGGCTCACAATCTCCGTTCCAGTTCATCTCAAAGGTTAATCTTCATTGGAAAGAAGTGGCCACCTGAATAAAATAATTAAGAAGTGTGTCCCAAAACCCTTTTCCATATTGTATATTATCAACTGTGACTATTGCTAATATTTTGAAAGTTGTCTTTTTAAAAATGTCATCTCTGTGGATGCATGCTGTAAAGTGACATTGCTCATACTTTGCTAATTATACTGTAGTATCATTAATATCATTGCTTTGATGTGTCCAAAATAATCTAATTAGGAAATAGACAGCTTCTCATACTCTGGTACACAGCCCGTGTCCTAAACTTGTGTCCTAAAAGACCTCTTAATAGTAATTTAAGGAATCTCTTACCATTTTTGTATTTCAGCTAATTTATGTATTTTCAGCCTTTACAGAAACCAGCACAATTCCTGCTCCACCCCTCCCTTCAGTACTTCACCAAGGATTGAAAGGAAAAGAAATAGCCATGTCGTATGGAAAGGCGGATTACCGTTCCCCTCCACGGGACTTCACCAGTCTTATTCAGATGTGTAGTACAAACATCCAGAAGATCACACAGAACAGTGAGTTCAGATCCTGCACTATGGCCTAACTGACTCTGAGCTTCATGTCCTGTTCAGGGTCTGTCTTAAGATGCATATTGCAAACAGAATCAGAAAAAAATTATTATGTTGTTATTGGAAAGACACACAGAGACCAGTGCAATATACAATACAAAAGTATATGTATATAAAAAAACTGAAATACACTATGCTATATAAACAAATTCCAGGTTTAAATACTATAGATGTGTATGGCACATGGTAGACTATTGCATATCTAAAATACACACAAAATATGAGTGATTTAAACCCAGTAAGAAGTTGCAGAATTAAGTGTGACTTTAAATCAAACTATTTCTTAAGAAACTACCTCTGTCACTTTTCTCTCGAGGTTATTACATCATTTGAAACACCCCACAAGTTTAGAGGCGTTTTTGACCAATATGTGTCCAACAAGTCTGTGAGGCTAGCACAAATTATTCCAGTGTTGCTTGTGTAAAAAAAAAAAATCAAAGTAAAGAGCAGAGATGGACCAACTCGGGTCACTCTTAAGTTGAATGTTGACTGACTTGCATTTTTACTCAGACTCGAAATTATTGTCTAGTTTAGAAAAAAAGCAAATCGTTGATATCTGGTGGAAACCTCGTTACTCCACTTTTGGGCTTAGTTTTTTTTTTTTCTTTCCATAAAATCAATACAATTGGTCGGTGTCCATGTGAGGTTATAAAAATTGTGAATTATTAACCAATGAAAAGTGTTGAAAATAGTTTCAGATTTTTTTTTCAGATAGTTCAGATTTTTTCAATTTTGATCACAAAGTAGAGTTCTCACCCCGACAGTGGCGATATGCGAAACTTCAAACTATAAACAAACCTATAAGTGTCACACTTCTGCTTACAGATCATCAAATTGATGAGTTTTGTGCTAGTTCTGGTATTACCTTTATCTTGACAGCAAATTCAGCCTTCACTTGACAAAACATTGGGATGTTTTCTAAACACAAGATATTATTATGTCCATGGAGCCCCTTCAATTACAGCCTCTAGGACACACCATGTGTAAACGTAGTGCTTTTTACTTAGATGTACTCGTCAGCTCACAGTTACACCTAATGGAAGACTGTGTTAGGTTCATATGAAATAAGGTTATTGGTTTGACATTTCAAATAAAACGTACATTCCTATTATGCCATTTTGTCCCTCAGGGAACAAAGTCAAAGATATTGTAACCTTACAAAAGGCTGAGAAAGCAGTTAATATCTTTAGAAATAGTTTTTGGTGTCAGGAATCATGTGCTTCTACGAGCTGTTTGGAAGGCTCCCATAATTGTGATATCAGAATAGGGAAATTTGCACAGAACCACCCCTCATACAAAGGCAAGTCACATGGCCAGCAACAGCTCATTTGCATAAAAGGAACAGAGCCCTTAAATGGCACATTTTAAAAGGTACTGAACCTGTCAAGAATGGAGCTGGTGAGAGCTATTTGTGTTTTCAAAGAATTTCATGAACATGCTTTGTATAACCCATAGACTTATTATAATTTGTTTAAAAAGCGGTATAATGAGTCCATAAATCAAGTGTCCTTTGACTTAAAGGATCAGACCTGGTTACAGAGCCTAATCATTTAGTCAATGCAATCATAATAGGATATTAAAGAAAGAATCATCAACTAAGTGTACTGATTTTCTCTTACACCTGGAAAGAAAATGCGCTATGATCTTTGATTCTCACTTTAATGACACTAAAGTGGGCACGGGGGGAAATTATGAGCTACATAGATGGTTTGATTATTATGCTTTGAAATAAATGGTGCAAACCATAATCCCATTTAGGTCTTCAAAACCAGATTTCTCTTTATGGTTTTGGCACCCAGCTGAATTTTTTAGCAGATAATGTGGCATTAATAAAATTACAGCCTTTCAGAAGGAAGTGCAATCTGTTATTTTTGGCTTCAGCAACCAACATTTGCATAGGTCGACAATCTGCTGTCGATTAGCAGTAAAGTGTAACAAATATAAGGGAATTTTAAGTAGAAGAAGTTTAGTTTTTTATGTTCTACCTAATTGCTTTTGTGAAAGATATTTTTACACTAACTTTGTCCTTTACTGGCTAAATTATTCACACGTTTTGAAGCTTTCTTGTATTCTGATTGTGTTGTTTCATTCTAGCGGCACAGATCAAAAGCATGGTGAACCAGCTAGGGACAAAACAGGACACCTCTCAACTGCAGGATAAACTGTAAGCGTGCACATTTTGTCTTGGTTTCTCCCATATTTCTTTTTTCTTTTGAACAGTCATTCATTGTTTTTACTTTTATGATATTTGTTTGGTGTTCTGATTTTACTCAAATTAGTTTAAAATCTCTCTGCTTTGTATAAGTCAACAGTTGCAGCACTACACTAATCAGCTTGCCAAAGAGACCAACAAACATCTGAAAGATCTTGGTGCTCTTCCTCTGCCTCATTCACCCTCTGAACAGGTTTGTATCTCAGTCTTCATTGGATTCAATTGTACCTTTACTTGTCTGTACCCACTTATCATTGTATTGAGCTCTGTGTGAATTATCTTTCCTAAACTGACCTGGCCTACCACCTTCTTCACAGAGGCAGCAGAAGATCCAGAAAGACCGCTTGATGAATGATTTCTCAGCTGCTCTGAACAACTTCCAGGCAGTACAGCGCCGAGCAGCAGAAAAAGAGAAGGAGTCCGTCGCCAGAGCAAGAGCCGGCTCCCGCCTCTCTGTAAGAAACTGTGACTGTGCTTGTGATTTCTAGATGTGATCATAAAAATGTTTGGGCCAGTTTGAGTGCATCTGCTAATGGACTGAGAAACACAAGCAGGGTTTTTTTTTTTTACTGCTTTGTTAATGTCTCAACCCACATTTTTTACATGGCCCCTCTTTCCTTTAAATGAACGATATGTGAAGTTTTATAATAGTGAGGTTGAAATACTTGAAAATACTTGAAATACCTTGTCTTTTACTTAAAAAAGTAAAAATTCTGTACTGAGAGGTTAAAAGGTCTGCAGTGAAGTTTTATCTAACATTGTGTTTTTGTTTGTTCCATTTTTAAAATCCAGGTTGAAGATGGAGGACGCGATGAGCAACTTGTCTCGTTTGAGAAGTATGTAGAAGCTCATGTTTATTAAAGAATGGTTTCTTCAGTGTTCACTTCTTCCTGAATGTGCTTATGAGTTTGTACAGCAGAAGAGATTATAGTGCACAGTCTAATGTCTTTGTGTGTGTATATGTGTGCATTAGTGACACTTTTGGTCAGACCATGGTGCAGACAGAGGAAGCAGCCATAACAGAGGAGGATTTGGAACTCATTAAAGAAAGAGAGACCAACATTCGTCAACTTGAGGTCAGTTAAATCCACCTTTCCCCAAGAATGGGAATTACAAACACAACCCATCCCATGTAAAATCATGCCTTCTAATTTATACATTACCTCAGTTTTTGTGATTAAATGCTTTGTATTAAAAGTAGTTTTCCTGGGAGTGTAGTTATAATGAAAGATATAATGAAATATTGAAGATGAAATTATTTTGTTTGCTGTCTTAACACTTTTTTCTATATATGCTTGTTCTAAATAATTGTTGTGCTACTTTCAGTTGTATGTTTGAATTTTTTTCCCTCATTGTAGTCCGACATCTTGGATGTAAATCAGATCTTTAAGGACCTTGCAGTGATGATCCATGACCAAGGGGAGATGATTGGTGAGTTCAAACATTCACTTTGTCAAATATTATTGCAAAAATAATAGTGGCAGATTGGGGAATGACCGTCAGAACAAGGAAATAACAAACAGAAGCAGCTTCTCTAAAGCACACTTATGTTTTTGTAACAGGCTGTAAAAGATAATTGTTGAGAAAGTTTATTAATGTTTGCAAAATATAAACATATAATCAACCACATTCCACAAAACTTTTCCCAACCCTGTTAAACCGTATCCAGTTCTATATAATGGTGGCACAGAGTGAAGATTTGGGTAACTTTTTTTTATTTTGTGTATGTTGTGGTTGTCAAGACGAAATATTGATTTGCATAGGAACATGGACAGAAGTATTGGGGCACATCTGTTTTTTTTTTTCTCCCAGGATTTGGGCTAGACCTCCATCTAGTGATATCTAGTGTAGATCAGTCTTAATCACATTAAGGACAATGCCATGCTTCCAAATTGTGGAAATTGTTTAGGGAAAAACCTTTTTTATTTCCACATGAGTGTGCACCCCAATGCACAAAGCAGAGTCCTTCATTGTGGGCCAGGTCCACCACAAATTCCTACAGAAACTTATAAACAACAAAAACAAAAAATTCTGAGGAATGTGGAAGCTATTATAGCAGCAACGGGGAACTAAATTCGCATTAAAATCTGTGTACAGGATGTCTGCATGGTAGTAAGATGTAGGAAATTAAGGCCCTTGACCCCGTCCTGTTCCACCCACTGCTCCATAGTAGCCGAGTCTGTCGTATATTACACATTCCAAAATTAGATAGTAGCGCCTTATTGCTTCTGTTTTTTCACAAAGTTACAGTGGTCAAATATTCAGAATGTATAAATATTATTCACAAATATATGCTAGCAAGCGAAAGTCTATCTCAAGCAAACTTTGGGTTCGTCACACCCAAAAACTTCGCACTTGAAAATGAAGATGCTGGTGCAGCAGCACTGATGGCTACACGCTACCAGAACAGCAGATCATTTCCTACCAATCTAGAACTACGGCGTGTGTGTGTGTAAGAACGAGAGGGCGCCCTTGTTGAGGTGCGTGAGTGAAAGCGCAAGAACACCCAGTTTGGTGCTTTTTAAACTAGAGTTTGCTTTCAGTTTGCTATGTGTATATGTTCAAACTTTGATCATATTTATTTGCTGTAGGCAGATGTCACACGATGGTCATACTCTGGCTCTCATGCTGTACTCATACCCGACGTTTATTGAGTCGATTGCTTGGGCCAGATTGGTAACAATTGTCGTGTCTGCAGTGTAATGCACAAATTTGCTTCTCATTGTTGTAAAACAGCGTACATCCATACAACTTTAGTCAATGCAAACTCCTGTGTCGGTGTTCCTTTTGCTACAGGATATTGGAATATAAAAAAATGTTGTGTGTGTTGTCATGCAGGCAGCTTATCTCTTAAAATGTATTTTGGCACATATTCAAACTGTTATCTGACGTTGCAATAAATACCAACAGTTACCAGTCATTCTCACTCCATGGACTCTTAGGACAATTTTTGAGTCCACACTATAAGTCATTGACCCAAGTTACCTTTTGTGATATAATCAGTTGCTCTTTTAAGAGACTAGTTCACTACTTCAGTGTATGTAGTAATGTGTCTGTCTAAGTGTGTGTTCGACACACACATTTTTATTAATGTTTCTGACTGTTGTCACGTGTCATTTCTTTTAAGAAGTGTCAAGTTGAGCTTATTAGGGTGGGGCTATGGGTTAAGATTAGGGGAACCCAAGGGCTAGGACTAAGGTATGGGCACCTTGACACAAAAATGGCTGCTGTTCGATGTCGTGTTGGTGATGAAAATAATTGTGGCGATAGTAAAAGATAGTAAATTTGATTTTAGGATTTCTGCATAGACCCTATATTTACTGTAGTTAAATGCAGTGTCCTTAAAGTTCCTGTTGATGTAATGGCCAGATGTCCCAATACTTTTGTTCATAAAGTGCATCGAGCTGATATCTGGAAAAGTGCATATATGACCTTTCACCAAACTATTGCTTTTTTTTTTATTAGAATGTTGCTTTTTTTTTTTTTTTTTACAAAGTATCCTTAGTTTGCTTAACCCCAGTGATCATATAGACATCTTTTCAATAAACTTTGTACAGTTTACATTTTTTAAAAATCTGGTGGTGTCAATTCAAACAATTCAACTTACTACTTACTACAGGTGAAAATCTATATTAAAAAAACCTTCATAAAGAGTGGACTGAGGCTGGAGTTACGGCATCAAGAGCCACCACACAGAGACACATCCTGGACATGGATTTTAAATGTTGTATTCTTCTTGTCTGGCTGCTTCTGAACAACAAACATCATCAGAAGTGTCTTACCGGGGCTAAAGGAAAACAATAGTGGTCTTTTACTCAGTGGTCCAACGTGCTCTTTTCTGATGAGAGCAATATTTGCATCTAATTTTGAAACCAAAGTCCCAGAGTCTGGAGGAAGAATGGAGTGGAATACATGATGCTTGAAGATTGTTGATTTCAGGAGACATGTCATTTGCTGGTGTTGGTCTACTGTGCTTTATGAAGTCTAGAGTCAATGCAGGCAGGATCTTTTAGAGCAATTCTTTCTTCCTTCCCCAGTCAAGCTTTATGGAGCCCCTGGTTCAATGACCATGGAATTACTGCATGGGCGTCACCACCATTCGTCCCCCACACATGTCATAATTATACATTTGGACCCACCAAATGTAACATAAAATATAATTTCACCTTTTCATGAAATAATCCATTCCAGTTAATCGATAGGAAAATATAATACTACTGGAAATCTGCTCTGGGTTTGCCTCACAGCAAATGAAGTGAACGGGAAGATGATGTAAAGGGTTAATTGCGTTAAAAATAATATATATACACATACATATATATTAATCACAAAGGTAAACATCCAGCCATGTTTTTTTACTTGTTCATATTGTGCACTGGGGACAGTCATGCTGGAATAGAAAAGGATCTACCCCAAACTGGGTCCACAAAGCTAGAAGCATGGTGTTGTCAAAATATCTTGGTCTTCTGAAGCATTAAGATTAAGCTGGACGTAAGGGGTCACCTGAATGCAGTAATTAAGAGGTGTGTGCCAATACTTTTGACCATATACTGTATTAGGGGTGGAGCTGAATCCGAATACAGTATTCAAAAAGGCACATATAACGTGTTTTTTACGAGTGTTATTTGGACAAATTCTTAAAAATATTTGTATTCGGGAACCCCGGTCACATGCTCACGTGGTTAGGGCAGTCGCTTTGCAATAAGAAAGTTGTGGGTCGATCCCCAAGACTGCTAGGTACCCCGGAGGTACCCTGAGCACGGTACCGTCCCCACACGCTGCTCCCTGGACGGCGAGTAGAAAATTATTTGCAAATACAAATAATTTTCCCCTTTCAACAAATACAGATACGAATAGCAGCTGCTTTGCACACCTCTAGTATGTTTTCACACACCATAAGGGTCTCCCCAACCCATTATTTTTTTGTTGTTTGCAATATTACAGCTGCTTGATTGGTTAGAGGATGTTTGTGGTCTACATTTTAAATAGGGCAACATATTTAGTTGGATTATTTTGCATTTGAAGTTGTATTGTTGGGACAGATGTTCACATTAAAAATGTCCAAACCAGCTTAAGCAAACAAAAAAAATACAAACCAAAAAAACACTTCCCCAAAAAGTTGTTTGCCAGTTGTTTACTTATGTCTATAAGCCTATAGGTGCATATGTATTTTTTTGCCCATCAGTGAAAGGGTCAAATGAAGTAACGAATGTGAATGTCTATTACAGACAGCATTGAGGCGAATGTGGAGAATGCAGAAGTGCATGTAGAGAGAGGAACCGAACAGCTGCAAAGAGCAGCTCATTATCAGGTAAGTCAGTGCCATGTTGAACAAACCATGTCAGAAATAAAGAAATTGTTCTCATACTGTGGCTTTAACTAGTGTTTTAAAATGGGAAATGAAAGTAATTAATCTGCGTTTTACATCGAGGAGGGAAGTTTTTTACTAAGTTTCATTTCATATCACTTGTTATTCATTAAAGTTTTGTAGCAAGGAGAACAGGTTGGATCATTGCTATATATCATTGTATTATATTTATATTTTAACCTGTTAAAACTTCCTCCTCAGCAAAAGTCTCGTAAGAAGATGTGCATCCTGGCCATGGTGCTGTCCATAGCTATTGTTATTATCAGCATCATCATCTGGCAGGCCAACAAATGAAGAAGCTCTCCTGTTCCTCTGTTATTCTCCTCTTCTTTCTTTTTCTTTTAATTTATTTGTTCCCAATCAACCGACCCCAAACCGAGGCACAGTCTGAGGGGGTAAGGTTCCCATGCTTCTCCTCCTGTAAGTGTGCAGGGAGAAGCAGTAAGGAACATTTTTGACATTCCCACATAAACTCTCTAGCCTTTCAGTCTCTGCAGTAGTGGATCAACACCATATTGGAGTGTGGAGGGATTTGTTTTCAGGCCTAGTAAATTGATTAAATTACTTATTGTAATGTTTTGTTTCATTTCTTGCTACTACACTAACGTCACTAACATAATTGAACTTTTTTAAGAAGATTAGTCTGATGAAAATATGCAACGTTAAGTTGTAAAGCTTTTTGACAGAAATTTTTAAGTGTTGTAAATTGTATACTTCTTTGCAATTATGGACTCAAACGTTCAGCTATATTCGGACGAGCCGCAAACGTGAGACCTAACATCATACAATGAAAGGAACGGGGCTTCATGTTTCTGTTGAAGCAGAATAACCTGCTTCAGGAGTTTCTTTACTGTTTGTCTGGTAAATGATGGTAACATTTCTATATTGTGATTATGGTTTTTAATGTGCTGTAAGAGAACACCTAGTTGAAAATATGAATGTCAAAAAACGGTTTTGTGGAAAGTCTGCTCACAGGTAAAAACAGAAAATGCACCCTCAATTTTTAAACAAGCAGACGTGACTGTCTACAAAAATAAAATATCCAAGACTTCTGTCAGAATACATAAGTAAAATACAAATATTAAAACAAGTTTTTCTGAGTTCTACCTTGTTCAATTCATATCAGGCAGAATAAACAAGTCCTGACCAAAATGTAGTGATCTGTGTCTGGACACTCATCAACAAATGTTTGAAATCTGTTGAAAATATTAGTGTTACATTGGATGGAAAGTTCAATTGGATTTTTTGGTAATGCAGTGATCGCCAGGCCCCCAGGATGAGCACTGAAAGTGAGCTGTAGTATTCTAAATTTCCTTTGGGATTTTACTAAACACTCAAATGGAAAAAATAAATTACACTCCTTAAACTACTCCTATTATTTGCTTCAAAGACAACTTGCCATTGTTTTTTTTTTACCTGTTTATGCTTTATATACTCTGTAAGATGAAGCAAAGTAAGTACATACAATAATTGACAGGCTGCTTTAACATTTACAAAGAAATGTAACATTCAGGACACAGAAGCAACTGAAGTCAAACTGCAAACCGATAAAGGGGCGCTAATGAAAGTTCATGAGACTGGAAAAACGCCAATATATTATATTCCATGCTCTCCATTATATTAGGGGATTCTTTGCACAAACGTTAGTGCTCCATGTCCTCAACCATGTTTAGTGCAAGCGAAAATAATTGTTCTGCTGTTTGAGAGTTGAAGGAGTGGAGAAAAGTGAACTGTGACTCTTTATCTCTAACGGCAAACAGCTTCACAGCACAGATATACATCTGGCAGAATTTAATTTTCAATGTTAATTTAGTTGTAAAACAGCTCTGTTTATACTTACATGCAGTTTGTTTATATGTACAAAGCAAAAACAAAGAATGTGTGTAAATGTGTATATATCTTTCCTTCCATTGATTTCAGTGATCAGTGATATGTACTCATGTTCTCCTGGTACATGTATGCAACTTCTGATGAAATATGTATGAAATAGCATTCAATCTAATTAAAAACTCCTTTTTAAAATCTAATAAACCTGCTTCCAAGGCACCAAATTGCCTTCTTTTGCTGTGAAAAAAAAACATTAACAGTAGTTCTTGAGGTCCAACTTAATTGTTGTGTAATGGCTTTTAGCACAAATGGAATATCAGGTGCAAACCTAAACCCCTGTTTTCATCCAGCCAGTTATCTTTGGGAATATATGTTATAACTAAAGGCTTGGGGGCCTTTAAAGGCAAAGTGTCCATTTTGTGTAGAATGACTTGCGCTCGTACTTTGTATGAAAAAAATTGTTAGTATGCTTTTTACATGGCTGTCAGGGAATCACACTACAAAATCACATCATTGTACAAGACCAGAGCTGGCTACACAAATAAAAGAGGAAAACAATTGCCAAATTTGGTGAACTACACTATATGGTCAAAAGTGTTGTGACGCTTTACCATTACACCAATAGGACACTACATTCAAACAGACTTTAATTCGATGCAGCTCACACTGTGTGCGGTGGTGTGTTCATGTCCATTCTTTTTGGAAGGCTGTCCACAAGATTTTCTGTGGGAATTTGTTGATATATGTTCTGTAGAGCATTTATTAGGTCAGACACTGATGTTTAATTAGAAAGCCTGGCTTGCAATATCCATTCAACTCAGCCCAGGTGTGTTGGATGTTGAGGTTAATGGTGATGGATATGGTAAGAATCACTTGGTTTAATAGGGTTTTAAGGTAAGTTAACTGTTGTATAGGTAGAGGAGAGCACTGCCCCCCCAAACTATATACAGACTGAGGAGTGATGGGCACAATTTGAAACTGTAAAGTATGCTGTAAGGCCACAGACATACTTCTTATACTGATGCAAATTCTGAGGCTTCACTCATTCTTTTGTTCTAAAATGTGTGATGATCGTTTTGACACAACTGATAAGTATGTCCTGGGAAAGAGTTGAAATGAGGAGGAAAAAATTGACAGTTGTATTGCAAATAGTAGAACAACCTACCCAAATCCAGAGATTATATCTGGGACTATATAGATACTATTATAGAATATATATTGTTTAATATATTTTGCCTAATCATCCTCAAGTAACTCTTCTGTACGCCCAGTGTTTAGTCAGGAAGGAATATTAGATCCAGGCTGCAGGTACACTGTTAGGCATGGAAAGAAAATCAAAACATAAAAAGAAACAAAAGAACACTCATTTGCATAATACTGTCATAGGATCAACTAGCGGCTAAGACTGCTGTACAAAAATTAACAAACTAAAAAAAATATTTGGAAACTTAATAAAAATTCTGGGCCACGTTGACAGCCCTAATCTTCAAGTGTAATTGTTGATTCTCTTAAATGTTAATGTGTGTTTAAGTGACCGTTCTGTCATATGCGAACAAACCACAGAGCGAGCAGCAGAAAATTCTTCCGCTGCATGTTGGGGTTGGTAAATTGATCAAAAGTACCTCAGTAGTGCCACCAGCTTTCTTGGGATTTGATCCCATGGCTTTTGGAACACAGGGCAAATACATTAACCAGTCACTGCTGAGTACAAGAGTATCTTCTTAACTCCATATCTACCAGATCTCACATTTAATCTTCAATCATTTTCACAGCAGATGAAACTAACGACACTTTTCTCAGAGGCCATGACTGGAAAAAAATACATATAATGTAAAATTCTCATTATCAATTGCAACAAAAGAGTATCAAACAACAGAGGACATACAAACACATACAAACATGCAATTTAAAGAATGAAAGATCATGGGCCATTTGTGTCTAGGACAGTTTCTACCCAAACAAAGGGGTTTCAGTCACCCACCATAAAACTATGACTAGCTTTTAAAGGAGGAATTCCAGTGTTTTTTTAATTTCTGCATAATTAATTCATTCATGCATAACTTCTCTACTGAGTATTTGAAAATGGTTAAATCTGCAAAATTAAATTTAGGGAAACTAGAGACAAGTATGTTGCCTTAAAATAGACTAAAAGTACAACAAAGGTTAATCTCAAAACTATAGTAAAACAATGTGTTTACTTGATGTGTAATTGCATTTTTCTTTTAGATCACGTATGTTTTTTGCTAATTTTAATTGTACAACGACTGAACAATCACAGACACATTTTCCTTAAAAACTCATTTTAAAGTTGAGAATAGATCTTTCCACTTAAGCAACACATCATGGTATGGTGAACGTGGAAAAAAATAGGTAAAACATTAACAAAAAGACATACATTTTAAAGTGCGCAGAAAATAACATACTGTTGCCATTATAAACGCACATTTTACGTCACGCAGAAATGTAGTCCTGGAAAGAGACACGGTTATGTCAAGAGCTCAGTATCCTAATGAGTCCGTGGATGTTTCCTTGAATGCATTGCGTGAACTGGCAAAATCATGCGACTACGATACGCTTGAGAACAACATGGTAAGAGACCAGGTTGTGGAGAAATAGTTTAGACAAAGCACTCTCAACTGCATGAGTTTTTTAAGCAGCACAGGCAGAATCCAAACTTCTCCAGTTCTGTTTATAGAAAAAGCTGCAGCTGCACGAGGAGGGAGAGGCCCCCAAGAGAAGCCAACAGCGACACCCAGTGTTACAGATGCGGAATAAACACTCACATACACTACGAAACCAAACCCCTTAATTTTACCCCTTAATATAACCTTAATTTTTACCTTAAGATTAAGGCTAATTAAAGGGTAAATCTACTGAATTTTCCCCTTATTTTTTTTATTTGCCCCTTAAATAACTGAGCCTTCTGAAGAAAACGCCATATGTTTAGGATTAAGGGGTTTCACACTCACAACTTAAATCCACTTTTAAGGTAAAATTAAGGGAAGAGTTTACAAATTAATGGGCACTTAATTCAAATTAAGGTGTTTGGTGCATAAATTAAGGTAGAATTAAGAATATTTTAAGTACATTGTGTTTCATAGTGATAGCAGAAGAATACGGAGCTAAAACAGAAAAGTTATGCCCGCATGTGTTTCAAGGACAAAAACAAAGCATATGCGGGGAGGAACTGTGTCAAATGTAAAGACAGAAATGTTGAGAAAAAACAAGACAAAGCCAGGTAAACCCCTGAGAGAAGTATTACAGGATTCTGCTGATTCAGACTCGGATGAGTTTATCCATGTTGTAGATCCTAAATGTACTGAGACAGAAAATTGTTCGCTAGAACAAAACTGAAACCAACAAAGGTATTTATGCCTACGCTCAAACTACTCCACCTAAATGTGTAGGATATTTTTGAGGCAGTAATGAGAAGGAAAGACAGCGTAATGACAGATAACGTATAAGATATAAATATTCAAGCAGGCAGCGAGATTTAACTAGCATAAAAGTTAAAAAGTATCTGCTAGTTTTCAAAGGATTAGGTCAGATTAAAGATTACAACCTGTAGCACATGATTTAAGGAGAGTTCTTTATCTCATGTTAGAAGATGTAAACCAGGAGCTAGACCAGAGGATTGAAAAGGATATAATTGTGGAAGAGAATGAAGCATCAGAAAGTGTTTCTAATATCCTGATCGTACCCGAGAAAGACACAAAAGAAGTGATGCTATGTGTAGACCTCAAGGAAGTGAATAGAGCAGTGATCAGGGAAAGATACCCGGGGTAAACAGTAGACAATATCTTACAGTCAATGCAGGAAACAAAAATGTAGCTGGATACACGAAAAGAGTTTTGGCACTGTGACTTATGCGCATATCCCAGACCGCTGATGATGTTCCTCACACATAGAGGGCGCTACCGTTTCAGAAAAAAGTCCTCTCGAGTGCACCAGAAGCCTATCAGAAGGCTAACGACTCTCTGTTATGTGGAATCCCTGGCACTGTCTGCTACATAGATGATGCATTTATCTTTGGGGTGAAGCTTGAACAGAGACTTAGACATGTCTTACAGAGATTCCAGAACAGAAGTCTAAACCTCAACAGAAACAAGTGCATCATCAGGACTACAACAGAATCAGAACACCCAGATCTACAGCTACTCTGCTCATCCCTAGGCACGTGTAGATTTCTCATACATTTAAGTTAAAAAAACACATTCAATTATCGATAAAAAACATGTTGTAAACTGTTTTTTTTTCCTCAGGTCAGGTCGGGTTTTGGGTCAGTATCTACGAGTAGTTTTGCGGGTTGGTCGGGGGTTTGGATCTCCTGACGGGCCGGTTTGGGCGGAGTTTAAAAAAAAAGCCAACCCGCGGAACACTACTACAGATGATAATAAACTAAGAGCCAGTTGGGAGCCGAAAGAACAGGCTCTACTTTGGGAGCCGAGCCAGAAGAGACGTCTCTCGGAAATACGCTGAACTTTCCATCACTAGTAAAGTAACGAATGAAGCTGTTGTTGTATTAACTGGAGTAGCAGCGCCTGCTGTCAACAGCCACGACCGTCCAAAAAATATTCCATGAAAATTACTCAATCTAGTGAATTTACCAGACTGGTCACGGGTCCGGACAGAACATTCACTCGGTTCAGATCCGGACCAATGTCCGCCATTTGGTGATGCCTGTTCTACACCAACTGTTAGCAATGGAAGCCCAGTAGAAGCCCAGTTTTGCTACAGTTCCAATCAATTTGACAGAACAAGCAAGTAACATTTGCTAGCTGTTCATTGACACCAACAGAACATCGTAATTTTCATTTAGATCACAATGCTTAAGGATGTGTATGGGCAGTGGAACTTTTTAGAACATACTTGTGGAGGGCAAAGTTTACAGCCCACAAACACCTCATTTGCATGTTCAACACAGAGAAAGCAACCCTTTCACCACCACAAATACAGGGTGTAATCATATGACTACATTAAAGAACACATAGTAGATAAATTAAATGTAGGGGAGAACTGGGTAATGTGAGATCAAGTAATGTGCAACACCCACTGTATGTAGGCAATGGAACACATTTGTGGTTATGTGACTGTTATGTTTTCAAGCCTCTCCCATTTCCATATGACCATAAAGGAAAGGACCTCATGGTGATGTGATATTTTTTCACAAAAATTGTGATTTTTTAAATGTAAAAGTAATTTTTCTTGCTGTCAACTTAATCAAATGTTGTGCAAAAGCAGATTGATTCAGGTAGAAAAACATGTCACACATGTTGATGAACTACCAACATATAAAACTATGTGATGATTCTAGCTGAACATTAGCCTGAATTGCTAAGAAAGATAGTATTTTTCTAAAATGTCGCAGTGAGACAAATGCTGTGGGGTTAACGGAGACATGAGTCATAAGTAAAAATGTAGTTTTAAACAGATTTTAATGTAATATTACATTACATATGTTTGATTTTTAATGTCATGTACATTGTAAGAAAGCCATAATGCCAAGGCAATACACCAAGAAGACAACCTGGGGTAAAAAACTGCTGTTAATACTGCACCTCCCATGTTGATCTTTCCCAGAGTTAAGTTTAAGGATTGCTTCATGATAGTAGCACCTCCAGGAACCAAAGGTATCTCCACCAGAATGGGATGGATCAATGAAGACAACTGGGCGGAGTTCCTTGATCACCTGATACAGGACACTAACTGCATCCCTGACCGTCCCATGCTGCTAATCCTAGATAATCTTAAGGCTCACATCTCACTCAATGCATTGGAAATAGGCAAGAGCAACAGTATTTTTCTGCTCACCTTCCCACCCTACATATCCCATCACATGCAGCCTCGTTACGTGAGTGCATATTGATCAAGACCCAATACAGCCAAGCTCTTGATGGGTGGATGAGATTCAACCCTGGAAAAACAGTCACAATCTACCAGATTGCAGGACTTGTGAATGATGCCTTCATTGTCAGCAGTGACACCATGCAACATCACATCTGGATTTAGGTCCACTGGGATTTTCCTATATGACCGAGAAATTGAAGCGTATGCAGCATCCATGGTGTCAGACCAGCCAAACCCTGAGCTGCAGCCTGCCACTGCAGATGACTTAGATGGTCCAACCCCTGCAGATGATTCACCTGCAGATGAACCACCCACTGCAGATTATTCACTTGCTAAAGCTAATCCATCCACTGCGCATGGTCCACATGGATGCGCCCTGAGAAGCAGGCAATTGAAAGGGCTTATAAAGAAAAACAAAAGATAGTTTGCAGCTCTGAAGAGAGTTTTGTCCCTGTCTTAATTGATAATGTGTCTGATGAAGAGAGCTCCAGGAAACACAGATCTGTCCTTGGGTGACTTTGTTATAGTTAAATTTGCAACCAAACACGGGAGCATCCGTTGGCATAGTTAAGAATGTTGAGGACGACAAAATACTTGCACAATTTTTCAGAAGAATCCAGGTAAACAAGAAAGAGTGGGAGAGACCCACGTTTGCTATAAAGGAAAATGATGTGGCAGATGTTCCTAAAAGTGATGTGGTGAGGAAGATGCCTCAACCTAAAAGTCCGGGAGGAACTACACACAATGTTGTTTTAAACAACCATATTTTTACTAGTCTTCACCCTGAATACATTCTAATAATTTACATGGCTTGGAAACATACTAAATTAATGGGAAATTTGAAAATTCTGTTGATATATAAATTTAGCTCACTTAGAGGTGAGCAAATTTAAAAATGTCTTACTTTACCACACTCTACCCTAACAGATTCACTCTGACGGCGTCCTTTACCAGAGACAAAAAATAATGAGTATGTGGAAACCTATGTAGACAGAGTGTTGTCAGTACAAGCCATGATCCTTGAGGACATAAAACAAAAAATGACAAAGGATGACACACTGAAGCAGCTAAAAATATTTGTGGAGATGGGAGAATGGCTGAGCCTGTTACAGTTCCGGTCTGCGACCACCGAGGGGCGCCCCGGGATCATAGACAAGAACCCTCTATCTATACTGCCCGTGGGGTGGGGGTGTGGCGGGACAGACTCTCATGTGGGAAACCCGCTGGCTAGTCAGAACAGTCAAGAACTGGTAGCACCTAATCACTATGTATATAGTCATCACCTGCACCTTGTTTGTCCTTTTATGTTCATTGGTTCCTTGTTGTCCCCTGTCATTATTTATGGTCAGCTAATTCTGGCCCTCACCACGGGGTCTTATTGATTTCTTAGTTTACCGTGTAACGTTGTATCGGCCTGTGAGCCAGTCTTTTCTTTTGAAACTTAAATAAAAGCCTGACTTTATGCCAGCTCGAGTGTTGAGGCGTATTCATTCTGTTATGTCAGAATGTCCCCGTCCAAACAAAATAGGCCACGTTAGGGACCCTCGGTTGAATTGCCAGGGTTCCCCTGCCCCAAGAGAAAAGCAGTGTAGTCCACCATGCGACGAGCAACCCTGGCTTTGGCACGGGGAAGGCTCGGAGCAGGAAACCGCTAACAGGAGGAACGATCGGGAGGCATAAGAGCCATTCGAAATGTTTGACCTGCAAGGATTCCTATTAGGTCTCCCGCTTTCTCCAGAGGTGAGAGAGCAACTGGAACGTGGGGTCGATATCCATGGTGCGTCAGACTTCGGCGAGAACACGAACACTCGGAGGAGGTCGGAGAACTGCGAGAGAAAGAGAAACATCGAGCCAAAGCCAAGATGGCCGCCTCGGCGCCGGCTCCCCTCTCTGAGGTCACCTTGCATGAGGACTCGGAGGATGAGTCTCTGATTGTCGGCTGGAGTGGACGACGCGAGGACTTCCCCGTAGTCCTGGACACGCGGACTCTGCTTCCTGTCGGCCCCCGTGTGGAACCCTCGGTGCACATGTAGAGAACGCGCTGGAGCCAAAATGGCGGCGACAAAGCCATTCCACTACACGGAGCGCGTCTGGGAGGCCAGCTCCGATGAAGAGACACTGGGGTACAGGTACAGAGGACGACCAGATGATTCCCCCGTGCCATTGGACCAGCGTTCCAGATGGTCAAGGGCCTCCAAGGCCGCGGTGAGACCAGGGAGGAGGGGCTCCTCGCCAGACGGGGTGGTGAGCTCTGCGCCGTGTTTTTCAATCCGCCCCCTTCTCCGCCAATAGGGGAGGGGTGTTTGTTCTCTCTGCTCTCCCTGGCGGAGTCAGTGTCCACTCTGCTTCCCCAGACGGGGTGGGGTATGTACTCTCTAGACTCTCTCTCCCTCTCTTCGGCCCAAAGGGGCCCTCTCTCCCTCTCTCAGGCCCCAGCGAGCCATCTCTCCCTCTCTCCCTCTCTCCAGCCCACACGGGTCCCATCTACCTCACTCCTGCCCAAATGGGCCCTCTCTCTCTCTCTCTCTCAGGCCACAGCGGGCTCTCTCTCCTTCTCTCAGGCCACAGCGGGGTCTCTCTCCTTCTCTCAGGCCAACACGGGTCCCATCTCCCTCTCTGATGCCCACACGGTTCCCATCTCTCTCTCTCAGTCCCACATGAGTGGCATCTCCCTCTCTCAGGCCCACATGGGTCCTTTCTCCCTCTCTCAGGCACAAATGGGCCCTCTCTCCTTCTCTCAGGCCCACATGGGTCCCATCTCCGTCTTTCAGGCCCGCACGGGCCCCATCTCCCTCTCTCAGGTCCCAGCAGGCCCTCTCTCCCTCTTTCATGCCCCAACGGACCCTCTATCCGTCTATTCGGCCGTGACGGGCCCTCTCTCCCTCTATTCGGCCCAGAACTCCATGAGTCAGCCATGACTCAGGCGGACCCCAGAGCCTGCTGTTTCTGGTACGGTCCCAGCCCGGACCCCAGAGTCAGCTGTTTCCGGTCCGGTCCCGGCCCGGATTCCTGACTCGATCGTCGTTGACCGGTCTGTCAGCCGTCCAATCCCTGGGGATCCTTGGTGCATCAGCTCCGCCTCCCAGGACCTGGACTCATCTGCCGGTCTCGTTGTTGTCCCCTGCCATTATTTATGGTCAGCTAATCCTGGCTCTTACCACGGGGACATACCGACTTCTTAGTTTACTGTGAGTAGTTATAGTTTCTACCTTGTGTCAAATTGATTTATGGGTTATGATTGATGACCTGTCACATTGCTATAGAGAAGTCTAGTTTTTTGGGGTTTGAGCATCTGTTTTGTCGATAATGGTCTGTCTGATGTTGTTTTCAAAGTGTTTTCAAAGTGTGACC
>JBBKCR010077960.1:0-15641 GCA_037577295.1 Ladigesia roloffi | reverse complement strand
GTGGTTAGAAAACCTTATAATTGTAATGATTAATAATGAATGTATTATTAATTGAATAGGTTTTCATGTCGTCGTATTGCATTTCGCTTGCGCATACCAGAAATGTTTTTGTAAACTTTGAGCGATAACTAACTGTAACGCATGGCCTTCAACTCCCATTCCTTTTCTTTAGCTCGCGTCAGCTGCACTTTTCATTCTCACCTTCGTAAGTGTTCACAGCCTCCAGGTTCATGACATGGCGGATAATGTGGTATTCATCTGCGATGCCATTGCCTCCGAGCATGTCTCGTGCCTGCCTGGCGATGTCCAGGGACTTCCCACAGCTGTTTCTCTTAAGCATGGAGATCATCTCTGGAGATGCTCTGGAGGAGGTAAAACAGGAAGCACACAAACCTTTAAAGCCAAAATACAAACTTCCCATACAACCACAGACAAAAGGACACTCAGTACCAGTCCTATTTGACTGTAATTTAACATGATTTGGTCATTTCTCTGCTCTTGCAACCATACTGAACCTAATAACTAAAAATGTAATATATCCATGCACTTTTTGAACTAGACTTTACATTTGGTAAAGATAGCACTCAGTTTAGAATTGATATAAATACTGAAAGGTGAAGCATACTTCTTTTGATCAATAAGCCTGCCCAGCTGCACGCAGGACTGTAACCCGATGGTGATCTCTGTCAGCATGTCAGCCATTTTCTTCTGTATCAGCTGGTTTCTAGCCAGTGGCACCCCAAATTGGATCCTGTTGAGGTCAAAAGATGGTTTATTGAAAATGCAAGAACACAAAATGACCCCAGTGAAACTGGGCTGCTCTGGATTTCTCCTCTTAAAAGGGATGCCGGATCATTATATTTAGATGGTTAGTGAATTTTCTCTGATCTCTGGCCATAATTATTTAAATCAGTTCACAGTGACCACAGTGGTGATCTTACCTGTCCATTGTGTACTGGCGAGCTGCATGAAAGCAGAACTCCGCAGCTCCCAGAGCTCCCCAAGCAATCCCATAGCGAGCATTGTTCAAGCAGCCAAATGGACCCTGAACGGACACGTCAAAACAGGGATATTCACATATATATTTTATGTAGCAGTCTAGGCTGAATTGGTAGTGAGGTATTGTGTCAAATAAATGTATTTAAGAGGCTCTTCTATGCTGACATCAGTACAAATCTGTACTCTTGTGTCCGTACGCAGCACGCCTCACTGCTTACCAATACTACATTACAATCACTTGCATACAGGTACTTATTAACAATTGTACATCCCTCTCCATACTCCCTACTCTACCAACAATACCATACATATGGGGATGCATGCACATGTCCTCATTGCATATTTTTAGGTTCTCCAATGCTGCCAAATTGCTGCCACATCTACATTACAGCACTAATTAACTGCACTATGCACTTTGTGTTGGAATGCCTGACCATTACACCATCAATGGCTTTAAAGGCAAAGGTGTTGGATGGGACTGAGGTCAGAGCTCTGTGCAAGTTAGTTCATTTCTTCCACACCAAAATGTATGTCTTTATGGAGCTTGCTTTTTGAACTGGGGCAGTCATGCTGAAATAGAAAAGGATCTTCCCCATAATGTGTATACAATGTTGGAAGCATGGCATTCCCTAAAGTGTCCCAATACATTTGTCCATGTAGATTAGTCTGCTGTATTTCCCAATCTGCACAAATAACTTGCAAGTATGCTTCTAGAACACTATTGAAGTCCTAGATTTTAAACATGGCTTCAGGGCTTCTGTAAACCTCCTGTAGTTCATGGTGATGTTTCTCACCCCTAGGCCAGATACGTTGGGCAGCAGGTTCTCCTCTGGTACTTCTACATCATCCATGACGATCATACCAGTTGAAGAGGCTCTGAGTGAGAACTTGCCCTCGATCTTGGGAGTGCTGAAACCCTTCATGCCCCGCTCAAGGATGAAACCTCGGATTTTACCATCATCACATTTAGCCCACACCACACAGATATCAGCCACAGGCGAGTTTGTGATCCTGACAAGAAAGAACACAATCTTCACTCACACAGTTAATTTAAATATTTACTTTAAACTGTACACAGCACCACTTATCCTGATCTGATGTACGTGTAACCTCAGTGGTCTACCAAGAACATAGAAGCAACAAAAGACCTAGAAAATGTGAAAATACTGTCCCCTAGTGGGCAAAGACTGTAAATGACAGGCAATGTTTACTGCAATTTAGACTCTCTACCATATTAAACATATACTTCTAACAAATGTTAATGGTGGTGTGCGCTTTTTTAACAATATTTAGTACGGATTTCTTGAGATGTGCCTATGAGTTCACTGACCTTGAACAGTCCTAAATAGAGCAGAACCCAGTGCCATTCACCTCCTCTTGTAAGAATACTCTCAGTCACTTCTGATTTTAGACCATAAACTTCTGATATTACATTCCTTAGACTCTCTGGGCTGTAGTATTGATTTTTTTATAGACCATCAAAAAAACTTTCACATAACACTTTTGGAACAATAGCCTGATTAATGGGTGACACTGATCATTTCCTTCTTTGTAATGTAGCTGCAATGTACTCGCAAGTAACATGAACCACTGACTATTTATAGGCAGCCTAAATGCGGGAAGACAGTCCATACTGCAGTGAAGTTAAATCACTCCGAACACTACCTGTGTTTTTAACCAAACAATGAGCTAACTTGGGGAAAATGGGTTGTAACAGTTTTTTTAAAAAAAAAAAAGAAAAAAAGAACATGTTTAGTGTTAAAAGTAATTTGAGAACAGCAGCAAGTACCAACACATTCAGAATATGAATATACTTGTTTAGTGTTTTAATATAATTTAGTGATTTAATATTCTACCCACTATTTCAAGAATGCTGTGTATATGGTATGAATAAACAGAGATCAGCCATGATATTAAAACCACCCCTTTATTTTGTGTAGGCTCCATCTGGCAATTTGCAGAGCTTAAATTATTAGCTGCTAACGTCTTGGTGCGAGACACCACAGCACACCATCAGAAGTCTTGTTGGGTCTTGAATGGATCAGAGCTGTTTTGGCTTCATTACAGGGACCATTAAGGCATGGACGCCACAAGACTTATGAAGGTTTGCTGTGGGATCTGGTGCTAAGATGTGATCCGCCAAGTCCTGCAAGTTGCAAGATGGAACCTACGTGAATCGGAATAGTTTGTCAAGCACATCTAATGGAGGCTCGACACCATGAACTATTTATCATGTTCTTTAAGGGAATATCTTTTTGGACAATTTTGAACACTGGTCACCCATGGCCCTGATGTCAGTTAATCAGTTGTCCATCCATTGAGTACCTTAGGTACTAATCACGACATAATGGGAACCTCCTACAAGACCGGTGTGTGGGTGGTAGTAGTCTACTTGGTAAAGCACCTGGCTGTATACTCGATGACCATAAAATTTGCAGGTTCAGAATCACACTTCCTACCATTGCGTCCTCGTGCAATCCTCAGTGTCTACAGGGGGACTATCCCTGTAACTAATCTGGATATGGGTGCCTCATTGCAACATTACGTTATGTACTGTCCCAGTTCTTTTGGAAATGCAAACTCAGTCATCTAGCCATCACAATTTTGCCTTCGTCAAATGAGATCCCTCAGATCTTGGGCATTTTTTGTGCTTCCAACACAAGAACTTTAAAGAACTGACTGTTTTTTCAGTGTCCCTCCATTACAAGCTCCACTGTAACAAGATAGTCAATGAATCAGCTTTCAGTGGTTTTATTTTTTGGCAGACCAGGGTATAAAATTTAATAAGAGATTTAAAAGATAATAAAGTATTTTAGTGGTGCTTAAAGATTCTGATGTTGGATCTATAGTCTCCCATTGGGATAGGGCAGGACCCACCAGGTTTTGGAGCCGGTGAGTGTGAAAGTGCGGCTGGACGGATTGTATTTGGCTCTGGTTTCCATGCCACTAGGGTCACTGCCGTGGTTGGGCTCGGTCAGGCCAAAACATCCCAAAATCTCTCCAGTTGCTGCCAAAGACAACAGGTCGAATAAATCACTGGTGCAGAACAATACAGTAATTAATGTAATTAACAGAATAATACAACTAATTATTTTAACACTATGATTCACAGTCAAGAATTTGGTTTAATTACATAGGTGACACTGCTCTGAAAAGAAACCATATAGAATAAAACATTCTCATAATGAAATCTGTTCGTGTGAGCATATGTTTTCTTACATGACAAGTACACTTGCTAGACTACTCAAATGCAAAAATGTTACACAGTGAGTAATGCAGCGTATCATATTTACATTCATTTCATATTCTATACAGACATCAGTTTCCATTGTCCAGCTCTGAGTATAATGTTTTTCTTTCTAGACAAAAAATAAGTGTTTTGTCTTCTACAAACAAAAAAAATTATAATATTAATTGAAAGTTTAGAATCAATAAAAATGACCAGAATGTGAGAAATAACTTACATTAAATTGCATCATGCTTTTATTGCTGCTGGTCAATAACTAAATTTTAAAAGTTAAAACATTATTTAAAACTGGCCTGTTCATCAGTGTCCAATCATTGCACAGGATGGAAGGAATTTAAACACAGTTTTTCTTATGACATATGAAATTTAAAAACGTTAGTCATGATTTAAGACCATTAGACTTCATAGGCACAGTACTGAACTGATGGCCAAATAATGTGTTCCTCAGTGTCATGGGAAGACTCATTTCTATATTAGTGTCTAAAGAGGGAATACAGCAGTGGTTAAAGAATTAGCCGTGTTACCCAGTCTGGGGAGGTATTTCTCCTTCTGCTGCTCTGTGCCATAAGCATTGATGGGGTGCATGACCAGAGAAGACTGCACACTCATTACTGACCGATAGCCACTGTCCACTCGCTCCACCTCACGGGCTATCAGCCCATAAGCCACATAACTTGTACCAGCACAGCCATACCCTGAGAGAAAGACAGAGAGAGAGAGAGAAAGAGAGAGAGAGAGAAACAGCGAGAGAGAGAGAGAGAGGAAAGGAGAGAGGGAGAGCAAAAAGACAGAATTGAGAGAGAACGATAGGGAGGAAGGGTGAGAGAGGTGGAGATAGAGAGGGAGGAAAAGGGGTAAAAGTGAGAGAGGGATAGAGAGAAGTAAAGAGAGAATGTAAAAAGCTAATTAAACACTACCATCTGTTGCAGATGATAGTAGACAAAAACAAATAATAAAACAATATAGTTTATTGGTATTGGACACTTTTTAACAGCTTCTGCAATTAAAAGTAAATCTTTAGACTGAAATGAAGAGAACAGTGTCTAATTCTCTAATGAATAACAGGAGTCATGTTACCTTAAATTTGGGTCACTCCGACAAATATATATTGCTTTTGGTTAGCAGTTGCCTTACCTTTAATGGTTGGGCCCAAAACACCCAGCTCACCCATCTCGTTCACAATGTCACGGTGGAAAACTGAGAAACAGAACAGTACAGCAACATAAATACAATGCCATGTTTAGGTAGAGAATTAGTTTCACCAAGAAAAAAATCATTTGAGTGTATTCAGACTTATGCATCCAGCCTTATCGATACAGAACAAGCCACTTTTTTTACCTAAAACATTAAACTGAAAAATAATAAAATCTGTTTTTTTTTTCTTAATTCACCTTCATTTCTGTTGGCCATCAGGATGCGAGGCATGAGTTTCTCCTGGCAGTAAGTTCGGAAGGAATCTCGGATCATGATCTCCTCCTCCGTCAGCTGCCCATCCAGGTCCAGAGCATCACGCCAGTTAAACTGCACTTTAGCTGAGGGGTCATTTTATCACAGTCAGAAATAACAAACACAGCTAGAAAAACTAATGATGAGAACTACTAACTAGACCTAACAGACAATAAGAACGTGTACGCTGCTTCGTCTTTTTAAATGCATTTGAATTTCTCAACACACTCAACAGCCTCAGTGTCTCAGTCTGATATAAGACATTGTATTCATGAGACCCCAAAGTTTTTTTTTAGCTCTAGTAAAATACTTAAAGCATGACTAGCAAGGCTAAAGACTAGCGGAGTAAAAAAAACTTTAGCAAGGCTAAAAACTAGCGGAGTAAATGAGCTGAGCCCTCTAGAGGCAATTCTGATCACATACAGCTAAGCTAGGCCTTAACAGTAAATATTAGAAAAACTCTTCAGGGAATACATGTTCAGCAAATGACTTTTTGCAGCTATCCAAAGCAACACCTGATTTCAATATTTATTAAATGCGATTAATATTATTTATTGTATGTATATTTATATAGAAGATAAAGAACTTACATGCTTTGACTGGCTTCTTCTCATCACCCTTCACTGCCTCAGAAGAGTGAAAGATAATAAATAAGATAAGAAAGACCTTTATTTATCCTGAAAGAAATGCTTTTTTTTCATTTGCATGCCCACAGAAAATAATTAAATATAATAAGACTATAAAAAACAATAAAATACAATAAACAACAGTGGAACACAGTGACAAGAACATACTGTAACAGAATAACTGTGTAACACTTACATTAATATGTGTAATGATTTTGTGTACTGTACCAGCCAACCATTAGCGCAAGATTGATGAAAGCGACTTAGTATTAATTCAATAAAACAGCAGCACATCATGAGGGAATAAGACTAACACAAGGTCTTTCCAAAACAGGGAATCATAATGTGGTTAAAATGAATAACTGAATAATAAATAGTTTTAGATTTTTTGGCATGATATGCTACAATCACAAATCCAAAATAAGGTTTAACAGTTAACACACTACTTATAACAAGAATTTATGAACTCTATTGATTAATTATAACAGATTTACAATCAGTTGGTAGATCCCATCCCTTACTGCGTGACTTGAATGTATTTATGAGGAATATGGATAGAACAATCCTGACAGATTATAATCAAAAACTGTAATGTAAAAAATACAATATGAGTAACATGCATTCATAAAAATTATATTTGATGCATAACAAAAATCATTTCAATTAAACAGCAGTTTGTGTGAACACGTATTTCTGAAGAATTTTATGACAGATGATTGTTGCAGTTCAAACAAATCATAACTACTGAGTGTGTTTGACCTAAAACACAGATAAGAAGAGTCCAGTGGGACAGACTCACCATGCTGAGCAGCTGCTGCAGTGCCCTGAGCTCTGAGTGCTGACATGACCACACATCTCTGAGGGCTGATGAGGAGACGACCCACAGCGCTTCTTAAAGCCATTCTGAACAAAGCTCTGAGGCTGAAATGTAATATAAGCATTCAGTTGGATGGCAAAATAAAGTGTAAAGTGTCTATTTGTTATATGTTAATTTAAACCATTCCCCAAGTGAAGTAGTGGACAGGCCGCAATGCAGTGAAGCAGTGTGTGAGGATAGGACCTTGCTCAACGGTACCACTGTGATGCCACTGTCAGTGCAGGGATGCAAACTCAGAACCTTCTGATTGCAGGGGGAGCTCCCTAAGCCAGCAGCCCCCAAAAGAAGGCCACGTATAAATGCCCTTGACAAAAAAATACTATTAAACTCTGTACCTTCTGTGGACAACTGACGTATTCCTGAAGGGCACACTTGCTGTATAAGTTACCCATGAGGTTCAGGGTGTTATCTAGCAGCTGACCCCAGTTCTTACATAACAGAACATAGGAGCATGAGGACAGACTAGCTCAGTGCTTTCATAAGACTGAACCCAGACTGAACCTCTAGCAACATAATACATAATGAGACCCTGGTAACTCTAGAGAAGCACTGCCAGCAATATCACAGACAAAGCCTGCGCATACCCAGATATGGAGGGCCGGTTTTCTCAGCTCAGAGCCTGCTGTTTCAAATTGTGTGTTAATTTGCCAGATTTAGAGAGTATGTTTGAGAACGCAGGGGTGTCAACAAGGTCCAGTGTGGCTGCAGGGTTTTTCCCCCCAACCAATCAGTAGCCCACTCGAAAACCTGTGGCCCTTTGTGTATATGATGTGACTTTGAAACTGCCATACAGTGCTGGACACGGCGGTTGCGCTGACCCCTGTGAAGTCCCCAAATAGGGGAATGTCAACAGCATAATTTTCAAGTAGTGGGAGACAGTATTCCCGCTCTCCCCTGTTTATTTTAGCCAACGGCAATACCACACTTAGATCACTTCATTTCGTCTGATCTCAGAATCTAAGCAGGGTCAAGTCTGCTAAATATTTAGATAGGAGGCTTCTCGGTAACACCAGGCAACCTTGTGCAGCTGTAGGGCCTAGTGGTTAGGAAGTTGCCTCCGACATCAGAAGGTTCGAATCCCAGGACTGTTCATGGCAACACTGAAGTACACTTGAGCAACAGACCATCTCCACTTTACGCAAGACAAACCCTCAGTAATGTAACTAGTAAACAAACCACTAGTTACTCTGCTAACTATTAAACAAACCATCACTCGCTGCCATAACGTCACGTGTACACAATTAATAGCTCCTTGCGTGAGGTAAAGTGTAAGAAATACTGTTTAACTAGTCTGTCCAACACTTAAACGTGCTCAACAGAGTCCCACGTCACATGAATAGAGATCCAGCAGGTAATCTACCCTAGAACACATTAAAGTACGACAGTGTCACAATCATACAACCTGCACACACAATCAGTAAAGTCGTCTCGTAAACTCACTTCAGTGTGATTCACTTGATGTAAGAGAAAGAGACCCTCAGTCTTCTGTCTGACAGACTCTGATCTCTAGACCGACCTCACAGGGAAAGTTGCGTCACACACGGTTCTGCGGCCTGGTGAAGACGCCATGTTGAGAAGGGCATTTTCTACAACAAAAAAGTATAAGCCTAAATAATGTGAAATGGACATTACATGTATCATATGTATTGCTCATATCTCATTATATAGTTTACAGCTCTATTAATCTATTCAGCATATTTAAAAGTCTTTGGTTTACTAAAATGCGAGTCAGAGTAGACGTCATCTCCGCCTCCCATTGGCTATCTGGGAGGGAGTGGGTTTAGGGTGTGTCAGAGACAGCCAATCCGGTGACCTCTCTTTACGTAAGGTTCGACTATTTTCAGGTGGTTTCACAACTTGGGTTGTCAAAATGTACCGTCCTGAAATTCTCGACCATTTAATTCCAAACCATGTTTGACACACAAAAAAATAAACACCTATGAAGAATTGTAAGCACATTTTTCACAAAAATTCAGACAAAATACAGTGATTAGGATTTCGTTAGATTAAGAATACCTTTGTGAGAAAATGTGTGATAATATTAATGAGAAAATGTAGGGGACATTTGGGCGAGTTGTGGCTAATCCACCCTCTCTATTTAGGGAATGGTACACTGATGGAGAAAAGCTGATGGTAGTGTAGGAAGTATTATTTCTTCACAAATATTTTTTTGTTTGTCAAGTAAATTTTTTATGTGTCAGTTATGACGACTGGTAGGTCAAAGTGTACATATCCATGACTAAAAATATATATAATCTATCATCTTACCCCTGGAAGGAGCCAAGTGTGTAATACACTTGCCTGGGAAACCAGTGACCACAAAGTTGCAGATTAACTACTTAGTCATTAGTTACAGGGACAGTCTTACAATCATTAGTTACAGGGACAGATTTACAGTCATTAGTTACAAGGACAGTACAGGGACTGTGGGGCTGTCTGTGTAAATACTGACTGAAAAACTGTCCCTGTAACTACTGACCGTAAGACTGTCCTTGTAACTCATGATTGTAAGTCGCTCTGGATAAGAGTGTCAGCCAAATGCCCCATTTACTCTTCCATCCAGTGGCAGTTCTAGACCAAATTTACCAGGGGGGCTGAGGGGGGGGCCGGTGTGTGTGTGTGTGGGTGGGGTAAGTGTTCGGTTGGGGGGAGTGTGTTTTGTACTTTACAACAAAATCACATTGAGCTCCCCGTCCTGTGTCAGTATGATAGTCTATTTTCAACAAATGTAGCCGATCTGTTGTTAAGCATTTTCTCACCCTTCCTCTGTGGGCAGTGTCTGACCTGACTTGATCTTTGTTGGACATTTTTGCATTGTCATTATAAACTTGTCAGTGACAGTAATGTATTTCATACATTGATAAGCTACAGTCTGTAATTCAGCCCCATATAGTGGCCCTGCGTGGAAATAAAGTATGTGTGTTTAGACACAGTGTACTGTGAATTTCTATGTTCAGTTTTGCCATTAAGGATCAATTTAACAGTTAGAAATCATATTAATTTATTCTCATTAAGTGTCTCACACTATCATAATCACTATCATAATTCAAGACTCATAATCACATGGCTACTTCCACCACATTTTGTTTGTGTTTTAATGCTTTCTTTGTCTGTGAATGTCTTGAAAATAGTCTTTTACAACCTACATGAAACAGGCATGCACATCACATTAAAATAACTAAAAACGTTATATCATATAAAGTATAATGTTCTACAGTATTTTATAAAAAAAATCAAACATGTTTTGCACAAGTCTTAAAAATTTATTTATTGTGAAAGAAGTACAGTGCTATTGTCGGAAATGTCAGCAATCAGTGTGTCTGAAAATCATCCTGTCCCAAGTTTTCGAAATAAGACTTTTCATTTGAGAGACTACAACTATGAATATAACACTAAAAAGTTTCTACACAAGTGGTCAGTCATAGAATGGAGGAAAAGGTACTAGAACTGTAACATTTGGTACATAATCGCTGTGAAAATGCTGTCACTAATTATTAAACCTAAAGGAGAATTCCACTTAAAGACAGAAAATTATTACATAAAAGTTATGATGTAAAATATAGACTGCAGTGTGTGTGCAGGGCACATGATCAGCATTACCTGTAATCCTTAAGAAAAATCCCATAATCATTCAAAATAAAAGATAACTGATTTGCACAATGTGACACAAACAACAAAAAAGTAAAAAAACAAAGAAACAGTAAACAGGTAATTATAAGCAATAAAAAAATAATAATTTCTCTCAGAAAGGCCAAAAAAAGTCATTCAAAAAAAGTCAAATACATTGCATCAACTTTGGGAGGGTGCTCCTCACATGAAGATATGTCCATATATGCTAAAATGTAACTCAATATGCATTCTTAATTATTCCAACCCATTTCCTTTGCCAACTTGTAAGCACAGATGAAGAAGTCGGGGAACAGATTTTTGAACAGGTTGTTCTTATGTTGTTCAAAATGTTCTTTTCTGTTGAACAAAGAAACAGAAACATGAGTACTTATGAGAATTTTTACTATTGGTAGAATATTTCCAGACTGAATTCAGACTTACTTGTGCACCAAAAAGTTACGCAGATAACGCAGCAGGCCCAACAAATCATCGGGAAGTTTCGGGTCAATTTGTAAACGGCAATCTTCTGGAATCTGCAAACAAATCTGTAAATGCATATATTATGTATGTACTGAAAATCCTCTCTCATTGGTGTTAGTATTTCAGACTGTCAAATATAGCAGGAGATTAACAAGCTTCATAGTAAACACTAGCTGAGAAAGAGGTGCAGAGTGTGAACTGAACATAATACGGTAATTAAAATGAATTAGGGTGTAAATGGGTATGATTTCAGGTTTAAAAATCCAGATTTTTTTATTTCAAATGTAGTAAAGAAGCAGTTCTACTCTTTTAATAATGAAAAAAAAGCAAAACAGTAGGATCTAATTGTTACGTCAGGGCCATCTCGGCCACACAGCTCCTCGAGTTCTAGGAGACACTCTGGACCAGATGTGAGTGGAGGTAAGAGTGTGTGGTGGTTGGGGACGCGGCAACCCAGAGTTGGCTAGAGCGCAGCTGTGAGTTGACCCGCCCCCAAAGACGAGTCCACCTGTCTTTGTTTAAAGCAATCATTTGCAGTAATGGTCATTGTTGTGTGATTGGCAGATTGAATGTGTGTATTTTAGCCCAGCTGATCCATCTCATTCCTTGTGTGGACACCATCTCCCAAAGCGTGCTCGAGTCTGGGTGCGGGCTGTCAGGCAGCGACTGAACTGAATGGAACAAACCATTTGAGGGATGTAGAGATTAGCTTTGAGGCTCGGCCTTTCACTGGGTGCACTTGAGTTCACAGAAAGATTCAAAAGACTAATTATCTGTGTGTTTGTAGACTGAGGAGAGAGGGTACTTAAGAAAGCTGTACGATGACTATGAAAAGCATTTAGCCATATCCCAAGCACAAGCAACATGGTTTTTAACTTTGCCCACAGCTGACTGTAGTACTGAAAGAAGAAATGCACAGAGCGTGTGTGTGTATTGTTCGAGTTGAAATTAAAGAACTGTTTGCACGAAGCTTGTTTGTGCGTCCTTCCTTGCACCTGACAGATGTAATTCTTATGAGGCACCAGATTTAGACCGTTACATATTATTTAGAGCTATTAATATGTAGCATGTTGAATTTTAAACCAACAAGATATAATTTAATGCAAAAACAAATGTTTCTCCAGTTTCCCTTTAAGAACATGAAGGGAGGATTCTCTCACACAGAAAAGTTTAGAAGAAATGGGTGTTTTGGTCATTGCTTTAATGTAAAATAAATATGAGGGAAATAAACCTCTGAAGGCCATGTGTTACAGTAATAATCTCATGGCTAATTTTGGTTTATCCCACACCACACTCATGCCATTTGGATAGTAATAATGGTAACAAATGATAATTTTAATAACACTATTTCCCAACATGTTGAAACTACACTAAATATTGTTCCCTGAAATTCTCAAATATTAACTTTTTTTTACAGAGAGACAGCAAGTTAGGTGCTCACTTTGTGAAGTGACATTAAGTCTTTTGTTCACAATGATACATTATGTGAAATTAGGCTGCAGGATTGTGGCCTAAAATGCAATGTCCCAAAATCTTGTTGGATATGAAATGCTGTCATTATCAAAAAAGACAAAATCAAAAAGGACCACATACTATTGCGCAGAATACAATATAAAAACAAATAATGACCTATTTTTATTTGAGCATACAAAATGTATACATAAAAAGTATACTATATTGTATACTTTATTTCAGTATTTTTCAGTATCTTTCAGTATTAATATACTTATTATGGCCTCATGATATTTCCTCCACATAACATATGCATGCTTAAAATAATACAGATATTAATGTGCATTTTATTAAAACTGATTGGCTGAAAATTCAGAATTAGACACTGTGAGATAGAACACTCTTACATGGTTACATGTTCAGCATTATGAGTCATCCTGTCTGATGTTAGTTCTGAGAAACATCCCACTTCATTTTCTTGTGTGTTTATTGTTCATTATCAAATTACTGACATATCTGATCATTTAATTATTTGACCATTTTCTTTAATAGTCCAGTGTGACATATTATGCATTTTGATGTTTGTGCGAGCTTTATAGTATCACGAATATACTCTGAAAGACCCCTGGGGCTTAAATAGTCCAGAACTGTGGATATTTAGACTTTTTTTAAATATTAGGATTACACTTGTGATTATATTTCTAATAAATGATCTAATATGTGACTTTCCTGTTTATAACATTCTTTGAACTACTTTAAGACTACCTAAGACTAAGTATCTGCAAAAACCTACGCTCCGTCTCAAAATTCTCATTATTTTTTTCTCATTGTTTTATACAGCAAATTAACTCACCTTATCTTTCCATCCAGTAAAGGATGTCCCCTGTGAGGATTTAATCACAGCATTGTGAAGCTGTGTGTCTGGGGTCGAGAACTTCTGAACAGCATACTCATCCCCGACTCTTCTCAAAAGCACATCTCTCCTAGAGGAGAAAAACATTGTCTCTCTTGTCACACATGTACACCTGTGACTAACTATAAAAACATACATGAGGTAAAAAGTAGAAAATGATGTAGATCAAAGAGAACACAAGGCAAAACCAGTAACAGGTTGTTTGTAGATGTGAATGCAGAGAGGAGAGTGCTCATAGAGTCTGATATTCACAGCAAAATGAAGCTCACCTACCACTTTCAGGTTCTGGCTTCAGGCAGAAAAGCAAGACAAAGAATGTAAAGGCCAAATGCCTGAACGAGAAACAGAGAAGGCCTTGTGGATGCTAAGATTCACAAGCAGAAAAGAGAGTCAAGACAGACTGTGCAGAAATCCAGGCTGAGCTGAGAGATTTTTACAGGGCCAGATGTACAGAAAATCTTACACTGAGAGCATGCATGAAATTCTCCTGTTTTATATCAGTGCATCCATATAAGCAAACCAAATGATTACTTTAGCATAGGCAGCTAATGATATTAAATATTCATCTAGTTTGATCTACTTTTGCCATGCCCTATGTCAGTGTAATACACCGGATAACCCCTTCCTCAGGCTGCTCCCAACAACCATGACCTATGGTTGCCTAGAACAATGTGTGGGGTTTTCTGGCTAAATGTCTCATTGGTATATCATATTTGGAACCTGGCTATTTGTTTCATGCATCACTCAAACTGATCATTATTTACTCTTATTTTATATTATATTCATCACTTGTCCTGGTTAACTCTTCAACTAAGCACATCCTGTACCTGACAGATAGTTGGATTTGCCTAGAAAGGTGTGTACTTAGAGCTGAAATTCAATTCTTCCATACCAAAAAATGACCTCAGTTACACAGTCATTCAGTAGTAATATGGGTCATTTCAGCACCAGTAAGACAATAAGCATGATGGCTTTAAAACCAAGACTGGTAATTGGCTGCCTAAACTACAGGCTGTAAACAAGGTATTAACATCAATGCTGTTGTTCAGGAGTCAGTACTATGGCAAGAAAGTGCTTTACTCTTACTTCATTTAAATGAGTATAATGGTTCCACATGAACGAAATATACACCAGCACATTTAGGGTCAAAAGGACAGTAATAGGTGTAGTGTATTGATATTCTATAGTCTAGGGTCATGGAACAGTGGAATATGAGTCTTCGTACTTTATTCTTCATTAGTAACATATAGGGGTGTAACGGTACATGTATTTGTATTGAACCGTTCAGTACGAGGCTTTCGCTTCGGTACGCAATACAAACCAAACGATTCAGACGTGCTCCGTGCATCATAGCTCCGCTACCAAGGCGATTAGTGCTTCATGCTAGAGCTTGTTGGAAAGGTCTCTTTGAACCCCAATCTGACTGTTAAGTCTCCACCCATCTTGGTGGGGTTTTATGTGTGAGTATCTCCAGTTCTAGGTGGATGACTGCTTCGTGCTCGAGCTTGTTGGAAAAGTCTCCATGGAGCCCTATCTTACTCTGAAGCTCCATGCGTCATAGCTCCGTGGTGAAAACACAGATTTCCGTCAAACTTCAGAGTTAGATAGGGCTCCATGAGATCTTTCTAAGGAGTCAAACACGAAGCTGTCCACCACCCAGAACTGGAGGTAGTCAATCATTAACCCCCACAATATACTTTAGACACACAAAACCAGCACCAATATAGATCGAATTTTACAGATTGATAGGTCTCCAGGAGAGCTTTCCAACGACCCCTCATTTACCATTCTAGTTCCCGGAATTATTAGCTGTAACCCATAAGAGCCGGTGTTGTGCCAAAAAGTGATTGTCTGCCAGAACTTGATTGCTGTCCGCGGGAGCGTGCGCAGCTGCTTAAAACTTTAGTGCCCAGATTGTCAGGTCCCAGTAGGCGACCACCAGGGGTCGCCAGAGCCTTGAAATGGAACTGTTGTCAAGGACTCAAAATCCAT
>JBBKCR010076637.1:0-25002 GCA_037577295.1 Ladigesia roloffi | reverse complement strand
TGTGTGTGTGTGTGTGTGTGTGTGTGTGTGTAACACAGAGAGAAGGGTGTCATCTTTGGCATCTTATCTCACAGGCTTTCTCGGCTCAACTTTAGTGGCCTGACAGCATGATGCGCCGTGTGCTCTTTACAAGGTTGGTTTCACATTTAATTATTTTTTTCATGTACACTTTGATTTTTAAATTTAGGTGTGCTTACAGATGTACATAAATGATAGAAATGTTAGTGTTTTTTATTTTCTTAATTTCTCTCATCACCTTTGAGAATTCAGAATATATTTTAAATATATATTTTTAATATATTTTAAAGTTTTTATCAAATTAATAAATGAATTAAAAGTCAAATCAGTAATTGTTCATTCACATGTGAGTTCAAAAGTCCAAAGACTAAAATATAAAAATAATTACAATTGTTTATTTGATCTTCAATAGACATACCTTTAATTAGGACACTAGCAGCAGCCTCACTGTATATGTGTGAGATTTTTATTAAACTAATGAGCACTGACTGAGCTCGGAAAAAACACAGAGCCGGCCCACAAATTTCAGTGTTTACATATATTTCTCTCATTTTGACTGTGAATATTGAGCCTGCTTAGATATTTTTAATTCAGGTCTGTAGCCTAGTTAGAAATGTTGCTGGATATGGCGCCATGCCCATGTAATATAGCCGATGTTTCATAAATTCTTGTATGGCAACAAATACATTGGGTAACATATTTAATATTTACAAGCCAATATATTATAACATTCAAAATGTGTCCGATATTTTTGGCCCAACCTTTACTCCACCAGCCTTGCTTGTGGGATTCAGTGGATGGGAGCGGGACAAGCCATAACAGATTTGAGCCAGAGCGGATGTAAATTATATACATTTCTGTGGGAGCGGGACACAAACTTGTGGGAGCGGGATGAAAAATCAGTCCTGCGCAGACTTTTAATGGGAAGCTGTAGATAATTGTGAATGCAGTTTGAAATAAATTAATGTCCAGATGAGTGGCCATCAAAATTCTATAAATAGATTATTGTAGTAGATTATTTAAATTATAACTTTGTCTGATTCCTATAGAGGAAGTCAAAATCATTTTGGTGTCTTATGTGTACACTGTATGAGATCTCTAAAATGATTCCTACAAAGTGAAAAAGAAAACCTTCTTATTTCCAATTTAAATTAATGTAATGACATTTCTTTGTTTGAAGCAGTTATATTGGTCCATTCAGCTCACTATAAGGTGAACCTGATGAGGTTGATATGATATTAACAATATATTTGGTATGTAATTATGTGAATTCCATGTGTAGTGTATACATTGACTGTGTGTGTGTGTGTGTGTGTTCATTTACAGCTAATTGATCACTTGGCCTAAAACTGGAGTCAATCCTAGCTGACATGACATCACTGACTTTGCTGGATCAGAACTTGTTACTTGATGAAAACAGTTCTTCTGAAGTGGGCACGCCATCTCTCCCAAACAGCCAAACTTTCCAACTGTGTCCTCTATCAGCTGAAGGCACTGAGCCCCCTGTTCAGGCCATTATAAGGACTCGTTCAGTAGGGAGGTGGAATGTGGCTGAGAGAGAACGGACCAGGTTAGGATTTCCTGACTGTGTGTATTCTCAAGCGGCCCTTGTATTTCAAGTGGCCCATATGGAGAAGCCACTTGCTCACAGAGTCATCAAGTATGCCCCCACTACCCACACCCACACTGGGGATGCTCCAGGAATATTGTATGAGGATGTACCCAATGCAAAATTTACTGAACTGTGGGCTTATGAGCTGGCATTCAACGCCCTAAAATGTAAGTGACAAACTTTGTGTTAATACTATAAAATCACCAATACCAAGTATTCTATATATTTTTAATTCTTATCATAAATAACCTATATGTTTATTATAGACAGCATGCACGGTCAATTATAGTGTAGTACCAACTTCTTCTTTGGAAGAATCTTGCTCTGCTTAGGGGTCTTGAGGTTTATTAGTGTGAGGAAAATCTTTACTTTGTGGACTACAAAGCACAAAAAAAGCATCTGCCGATTGCTGCAAATGTAAATGTACATGCAAATGTGCAAATGATTGTGGTAATTATACAATGAATACTTTGTTGTACTTAATAAAATAGCATTTATATGCCAATATGAATAAGTTTACATAATAAATAGCCAATAAATTACTTACACATAATTTCACCAGTCCACAAATTTATAATCATACTATATTTTCCAATGCTCAGTTACACATCCCCTAGCCTGAATGACTGCATTCATCCTGTTATCTAGTATCTGGAGATTGGGGCTCTGGATATAAAGTCTGGTAAATTTGCTTTTCAGTCAGTGTTCCTTTGTTCCATCTTCTCTGTTGACCAGTTGACCAGTTACATACCGGTGCATCCAAGTGTGGTCATTCTGGAATGTTCTGCCTGGACATTAAGCACAAAATTGATGAAAATATAGTCTATAATGGATGGAAAATGTCTTTAGAAACTGGTACAATTTTACCCATCAGAATTGGGTAAAACCTTTGTCTGTATATATAGTATAAGTGAGTATAAGTCACTCTGGATAAAATCATCAGCTGAATGCATTTTACATCATAAATAACTTTTAATTGCCAGATATGTCCAATGATTCAGTTGAGGTTATTAGTGTGTCATAATGCAATTGTAATGCAATTTACACTTATCTACAATTGGCCTAATGATTTTATTTTATGCTAACGAGTGAGGGACATGGCAATGAAGGTACAAATTTAAAACAATTTGCAGATGTTCACAGGTGTGGCCCTGCCTGCATAATTCAGTCCTGCACATTAAACAATTTTCCGGTTACTCAGCCACTGAACACATGTTTAGAGAGGAAATTTAGCTTCTTTAGTTCAGTGGCTGTATTTAGCCACTGCTTTTGTGTTTGGGTTTTTCTGTTTCTGTTCATGTTTCTGTTTTCTAGGACTTTTATTTTGAAAACCTGTTTCTGTTCCTGTTTTGTGTATCACATGTCTGTGTCCCTGTACCCCATCAATTATTAAGTCCACCTGTCCCGTGTTTAGTCCCACTTAGCTTTGGTATTTAAGTCTGGTTTTGTCTGTCGACCCTCATGTTCCTATCGCCTCACGCTCATATGTGTGCGCCTCGTTGTTTCACCCGTTGCTTGTCCCTGCGACAGAGCATGCGCCGCCTCGACCCGCAACGGAGCAGCCGCCACCTTGGGCCGCGACAGAGCTTGCTCCGCTGCGACCCGCGACGGAGTTGCCACGGCACCTTCTCCAATGAAACTGCCGCCGCACGAGGTCGTGTCAGAGCTGTAGCTCCGCCTACAATGGGGTTCAGGACGACCCCTGCTGTTTCGCCTCTTGTATCAGCAACCCCAGGTACAGGCCCAGTCAGTTCTGTCCCTGTTTGTCCAGTCCCTGTTCCAGTCCCTGTCCCTGTTTGTCCAGTCCCTGTTCCAGTTCCTTTCCCTGTTTGTCCAGTCCCTATCCCTGTTAATCCAGTTCCGGGTAGTCCAGTCCCCGTCAGTCCTGTCCCCGTCAGTCCTGTTCCCGTCAGTCCGGTCCCCATCAGTCCTGTCCCCGTCAGTCCTGGCCCAGTCAGTCCTGACCCAGTTAGCCCTGGGCGGGTAGACCCCGCCCCGGTCTGTGCGGCCCCAGTCTGTGGGGCCCCAGTCTGTGTGGCCCCGGTTAGCGAGGCTCCCGTCCACGAGGATGCGGACAGTGGAGCCCAGGACAGTGGAATCTAGGACGGATAGGGCCCCGGACTGTGGAGCCCCGGATTGGGGGGTGTCTGTCTGTCCCGCTCCTATCTGCCCTGTCCCTGTAGTCACGGGTCAGGACCAAGTAGATGTCCCTGTCCTGTCTGTGTCCCCAGCTGTGGCCTTGTTATTGGTGTTTCTAGGAGGCCTAGCAGGGGTCCCAGCCTGCCCCGATCCAGCCTATCCTGATCCAGCCTGCCACGATTCTGTCAGCCACGATCCTATATGCCCCGATCTTGTCTGCCCCAATCCTGTTTGCCCCGATCCTGTCTGCCCCACACCAGCCAGCTTCGGCCCAGCCTGTCCCATATTCCCAGAATTAGCCTGGCTAGTGGGCTTCCTAGGGGGTCTGGCAGGGGTATTAGGAGGGGCCATACACCATCTGCGGCCCCTCCTGGATGAAAAAATACCCATTTATTTTTTTGGGGGGCGTAGTAGGCAAAGGGTTGATGGGTGGGGGCTGGCGAGTGTGGTTTCGGGGTTAGCGGGGTCCACAGGAGAGCTAGATTCAACCACCCTGCCTACCGGAGGAGGCTGCACCCCCAACCATAAGGGACGCGTGGAGTGTCCAAACCAACCTTCTAGAGCAGGCTGGCTGTCAGACCATGCATGACACGACAAGCGTCCCACCATGTCTCCCATAAGGGACTGTCTGCTTGTCCGTGCAGGGTGCTCAGTAGAGCGGGAGTCCCAGAGCCTGGACTTGTGGACAGTGAGCACCCTGCCGGCCAAAGGCCTGCCAGGTGGTGGAGTTACCGCCACAGATTCTGAGGGGTCCCTGGAAGAGGGATCCGGACAGTGAGACAAGGACAACGTCCTGAGGTCCACTTCTGCGTCACCCGGGCTGGAGGGAGGACAGCCCGGCTGCATGGACAGTTGGAAGGCGAAGCAGGAGAGTACAGGAGGGTTGTTCTTGCCCCTGCCATCCCCCTGCCATCCCCTGCCTTGCGTGTTGGTGGTCTGAGTTCTGAACTGGAAGGGTGGTAAGGTTTTTTTTGTGTTGGTGGGGTTGTGCTGCCCTGGAGAGGCATCATTAGAGAGGGGGGTACAGTAACAGGTCTGGTCAGTGGCCGTATTTAGCCACTGCTTTTGTGTTTGGGTATTTCTGTTTCTGTTCATGTTTCTGTTTTCTAGGACTTTTATTTTGAAAACCCATTCCTGTTCCTGTTTTGTATATCACATGTCTGTGTCCCTGTACCCGGTCAATTATTAGTTCTACCTGTCCCGTGTTTAGTCCCATTTAGCTTTGGTATTTAAGTCTGGTTTTGTCTGTCGAACCTCATGTGCCCATCGCCTCACCCTCATGTGTGTGCGCATTGTTGTTTCACCAGTTGCTTGTTCCTGTTCCCGTGTTTCCCTGTTTAGATGATTCTTATCAGCCATTGTGCCCTGTTTGTTTTCTCTTTTGTTTCATTTCTTACCAATAAAACCCCCTTAATGGATCCCCAGTTTCCTGTCGACATTCAGGTAAATCAGAGGTAAATCACAGTTGGGGGCTTGCGGCTTCAACTGTGACACAATTGAGTAGTGAATAATCATCCAAATAATTTTTTTAAATATTCCGTTAGTTCAACCTGTTGAAGCCACATACAGATCGAGCAACCCTCATATTCCCACTCAATTGAAGCAAATTTGTCTCTGCTTCACATGAACCCATGTCACACAGGCCCAAACTGAGGGGATGAGGGCAGTTTAAAAGGGCCCTCATACCATTTAACTCGTGTTATTTCCTTCAATAAACTACATTTTCTGAAATAATTAATGAATGACCACCTCCTTGTCTCATTATTGCAATGTTCACTGTTAGAGTACCACATGCATAAACTTTAAAGTGTAATTTTGTGACATAACCATAAAATCTAGGGCACTTGGTGACGAAGCTTAAAGCTCAGTCAAATCACAAACTGCTTAGCTGCTTGCTTGTTGACAAGATTATCTCCAGTGCTAAATTAAAGAAGCAACATATTTGACCTCTTCTCCAACAAATATGCCCTAAACCGGTTCCTCCCACCTTCACATTTTATCAAAAGGATCAGACATGTTTTTTACAGATGTAGTGATGGTTAGATTTTCATTTTTGCCTTGAGAGCAAAAAAATACACACGAAACACTCTACAGTGATTGTGTGTGCATGCTTGTGAATACCACACATTGAAGTCGGTTACATTTTTCACTTTTTACAAATTGCCCCCCTAAATGAGGGCAGGCGCGTTAAGCAGCTTCAGTATTGTAGCGGATCAAAGCCCAACTATCTGTGTTCTCTCACCCATACTTCCTCATCCTCCTCCCTGTCCTACTCTCCCTTTTCATCTCTCAACCTTCCCTCCATCGTCCTCTGCATTATTGAACAGCGCAAGTCATTTGGGATGCTTCTGCCTAAATCTGCATAGTTCTGTGCCCAGGCTTATCACTTCAGCACCCCTCTCTTGTGCATACCTCTCTTCCTCCCTCTTTCTCTCTCTCTCTCACTTCCTCGCTCTCTCATTTACCTCCCTTCTGCATATGCTTTTTCCAGCTTTTCAGCTTGAGGAAGCTTCTTGATGTTTTCCACAGTACCCCAATCCCTCTCTCTGTTTGGCGGAGCCAAATACCAGCTGACTGTATTGAGTTATTTAAAATAATAATTTGTTCAATAAATTATACAGGAGTGTGGTGTACAGGGAACCATGTACAGCGAGGACACAGCTTAGTGGTCCTTGCAACCTTTTATTATTTTCTGCCAATGTTAGCTATTGGGGTGGAACACATTTGCGAGCAAAATCTGCCTCTGGAGCAGTAACCTCAAGGGTTTGTCTTTAGTATAGGGAATGTATAGGGAATGTTACTGAATATTCTGATGCTGTTAGATTTTTTAAGCTGCCCTAGCTCTTTTTAGAAGCAAGACTCTAAAAACAAGAGGAAGACTAATAGAGACTGTAGAGACTAAAAAAGACTTAAGATATTTTAGAGACTTTCAAGAATTTTAGAGCATGAAAAACCTGTCCTAAATTTTCTTGCATCGTAAGATACAATGTCCCTTTCCTTTTTAGTAAATATGCAGCTAAATTCCAGCAATCATCTCTTTACAGTCCAGGAACTGTTGGAGGACATGCTCATTGACAGCTGCTTCTACACTTCTCAGCAAATGGTGAGTTTGCCTCTGTCTTAATTGACATCTCCAATCAGTTCTGAATGGCAATGAGATATCAGGAATGTGTATATGTGAGTGTGTGTTTGTGTTCTGTAAGTGTAGCCAGATGACCTCATGTCCCTTGTGGTGGTCATGCTGTACGACATACAGGACAGAAATTTTCAACCCAGAGAACCAATGACAGAAGAAAGGGAGTGGCTATTAGAAGAAGTGAGGCGAGTGGAGAGCAGCCTTCTCAGGTTTATACAAATACACTGTCTCATTAGTCACTGATGTAGTCTCTCACATCGGGCATTTCCATTTGTCCATGTTTGCTAGCAGCCCTTCTGTGCACTGACGATTCACTTCACTTGCGTGTGGTGAATTGAAGGAAATCCCGAGCTGATTTCCAGCGGTGTGTGTCCTTATATCAATTAAGTGGAGTGGATTCTTTTATGAAAGATTCAAGATTCAACGGGGGTTTCCAAACACCCTCATCCCTTAAAAGGACAAGATTTGCAGGCACAGAGCAAGACCGCCCATACCCAAACCCCACCCCCATGCACAAACCCTTGCCCCTACACGTCCCCCTCACATTAAAAATGCTTCTGACGTCCCTGTCCAAGTCCTCTTGCATTTCACAATGCAGTTAAACTGTTGCACCCTTTAGCAAGTGTAGAAAAAGGCAGATAAATAATTTCACATCGTTTACACAGTGTGCTGTGCTGTAATGTGTTCACATTACAATGTGCTGTAGTGTGTTCTCTGTATGGGACAAAATGTAATTGATTGAATTTATTTGTGCATGCATGTGTGTGTATGGGTGTATTTGACAGTTTTAGGACAAAGCTTGCAGCTTCATTGGCTAGGTGTAGAATAAAGCAGAATCTGACATCAATCGATGACATCTTGCCAAAGAGCGTCAGAGAAAAACACCGGAGAAAATCGAAACTACCTCTGTGTGTCTGGGTCAACACACTTAAAAGCAGGTACGTGTGAACATGCGTAATTTGGCTACAACATACAAACATACACATGTATATACATGTGTTTGTGCACCTTTTGTCTTAGTGTAAAAGAAGTGTGTGAGATATTGAATGCAGCAGGCTTCGTCCAAGTGGATCCAAAGGCTCATCTGGAGGGCAGTACATTCTATAAAGACGTGCACTGTCCCGACACCCTGCTGTTTCCTCAACAAGCCCAAGACAAGCTGGATAAAACTCTACTGTTGAATGATCACACTCTAATAAAACAGGTAAGGCTCAAATATACATACACACAACACATTGCTTTATATGATTGCACACACACAATCATCCTAAAAACTTTTCATGCTGATGTACAGTTGCAGCTCATGCACAGTTCGTGTCAGACATCCTCTGGTCCAGTCCCATAGTAACATTGTAAGATGTATAGACTGCAAATATAGGAAAAGAGAATGGATAACACATCAAAAAGAAGTATGGAAAGCAAATATTAGCATCCTAATGCCTCTCCAAGATCCCGTTCAATATGCTGGAATATCATTTCCACTGGAAAGGCAGTTGTGCTCAAACACTTTACAGTAATAAGGATATTAAAGACATAGCTGATTAAAAAGCTAATAAGTCTCCTGATTTTATATGAAAAGCTCATTTTAGATGCTTTGATCAAAGAATCAATTCATATTTGATATCGCATTTCTCAAACACAGACATTTTCTGATAGTTTGAGAGAAAATGAACTAAGCCTCTGCCCAGCAGGAACCCTGGGGTCAAAAAACTGACCAATGATGAGCTGGGTACAGTGGGGTTTTTAATAAAGTGTCCCAAGATGGTTAGTGAGAGCTTGACCAAGGTACCATCCCAAAACATACTGCCCGCTGGGTGCTGTGTTCCTGGCTGCCTGTTGCTTCACTGAATTGTTTGCTGTTGTGTGTTCATTAATGGTCACTTTCATAAGGTAATAGGCCCCTCCTCACACACACACTATACGGTCAGTCAACAATGTTCAGTATGATAAATATGCTTCAAAGAAAATCAACTTGCCTTCTCATCTCTGCACACAAGGCAAACGAAGTCCAGACTCTGCTCTTTTTTGGTAGCGTCAGAGAAGCAGAGTCCATCTCTAGTGACTCATCTATTCAGAGATAATCTCCTCTCCTATATCTTCTTGCATACCAAGTTAAGCACTTAGAACTCTCTTCTGATTCTCACAGTGTCCTGAAACGTTTCCTCATATTGTTAGAAAAGCGTCTGCCAAATTAATTTCATATTATGTAAAATAATATTTATCATTTACAGTATGTTTTCTGAACATATCAGTACTCCTAAAACACGGATTAAGTGCATGTTTTGTTATAATTAAGGAGATTTCATTATTTTCATGAGGATTTAGTACAGTGCAGAATATGGAGTGCTAAATAAGAATGTTTTTTTCTCATAGTTTTTGATAGTATTCCTCCAGATTTTGTGTGTTGTAAATATACTTGTGTGTTTGCTTCTTAAAGGCTAAGTACTACAGTATGACTGCCAGTGTGGTCCGGCCCCTTTTTGTGAAAGATGCTGATATTCTGATGGTGGGATCCTTCTCTGCTCAAACTGTGGCTCATGTGGCCATCCATGCTACGGCCTGTGGTGTTCGTGTCCACGTTTGTGGGCTATATGCTGACCCTGTCCAGAGAGAGGGGATACAATCCATACTCTCCAACATAGGTTGCAAAAGTGAGAGAGGTTCCCCCGTTTTATTAAAACTATCTTACCTGCTATTACTGAATTAGGAAGCAAGGAGAATAAAACATCATAAACATATTAAACATATAAACATATAAAAAAAGACTACATCTGTTCAATGATTTTAAACTCCAACAAATAATGCAGAGAAGGTACATTTGTACATTTCATTAATTTGAAATGTAAACTATTGCCATTCTCCAGTTGCAGCATCTGTGAATATACTTCTATTAGAAAGACCACTTTTGGGCTCTAGGGACATCCCATAATTCATTACACTAAGTAGGTAAACAATGACATAAATCATAAGTATGTAACAGTTTTATGTAGAGAATCACTGGGTGTAGATGTTTGTGACATTGTTTTATTAGAAGTCAAATCCTGAAACCTGTCTAACGAGTCTTATCTGTGTGTGAAGATGTGCAGCTTCTCTCAGATGAATTTGCTGTGCTGAATGAATGGGATTCGCGCATTCAGAAGGTTCGGGTCATTTTACTGCTGCCCTCCTGCAGTGTTTCAGGGCTCAGCGACCCCATAACATATATTGTCAATGAGAATGGAGGTATGGCAAAAGAGGAACTCAAACATCAGTTGATTATCTTTAATGAAATCTTGTTACAAACCTCGCTGATTGACTATAGCTTAGAACTGTCCACATTTCACCAGACAGGGAGTTGCTGCAGGACCTATCTCAGGGCACCATCTCAGACACAAAACTGGACTCTCTGGTTGGCAAGCAGATGCAAGACCTTAGCCATGCACTAAGATGTAAGTCACACACACACACACACACACACACACACACACACACACACACACACACACACATAAAGTAGACTATACGCAAGCCCACACCCTCACATGCATATAACATTGCATTCCCTACTGTACCAGATGTAATGAAACGCAATGATGATAAAAGGTTATGCCACAATCCCTAGTTGCCTATATGATTGGCTGAGAGCCAATCTCTCCCAATAATCAGAAAACTTTATTCACTTTATTCTAAACTGTGAACAAGCTGATACAAAAAGAGAAAGTCAAGATGGAACAGTGGCCTTCTGTGTGCAAGGGAATCTGATATTACAAAATGTAATAAACCAAATACAAAAATGTAATCTTACAAAAATCTAACCATATGCTTTGTAAAAAGAGGCCTATATATCACCCAAATACAGATACAGACACTTATACAAATACAGAACTATTGAAAAAAAATTCTCACTATTCTGTGAAATTCTAAGACAAGCTGCAGCTGTTACACTTCAACTCTGCACTTCAGAATTGTTTTCCCATAAATTATTTCACTGTGTGTGTGTTCATGCATGGAATAGAGTCTTAATCACACTTTCACATCAGAGTTATTCTTTCATTCTTTTCTCTGGCCATTTCCTCTCTCAATATGTTTCCTAGAAATAAGCGCCACAGCTCTCTTTTTTTATCTTTGCAAAAAGTAATGGAGTCTCTCATTCAACATTTATATGTACATGCCCATAAAACACACATTAGTAGCATCAGTTTAAAGGTGTGTAAATGATATCATAACACTTCCTGAACTACAGTTCCCAAGGTGCAGGCTGTGGTGTACTGCACATGTTCAGTGTACACAGAAGAGAACGAGCTGTTGGTGAAGAGAGCACTGGAGACTGCAAGTGTCAGGCCAAAACTGCAGGCATTCAGGTACACACACACACACACACACTCACTTTTCCATTTAAAGTCAATGTCACTGGGAATCATAACATTATCAGAATCAGAATCGTGTTTATTGGCCAAGTATATGTGTGTACATATACAGGGATGGTGTCTCTCAAGCACAACCATTAAAAACACAACAATATAAACATTTAAAATCTTATTTACAGAAAAATACAGAAATAGAGTAGTAGTATAATAGAGTGTACATAAAGAGCAGTTGCAAGTCCAGGGTGTGAGGGGTCTGTGATGAACCAGGAAATGGGCGGGGAAATGTTTACAGGTGTCTCCTAAAGCCCACTGTCATCTCTATATTCTTAAGCTTGTTCAGCTCCAGGTTATGCCCCCTGCAAAAGAGTACCAGCTGCTCGACTTCCTTGCTGGTATGCTGACTTGTCACAGTCCTGAATGAGGCAGATGACAGTAGTGTCATCTTCAGGAGATCTTCAGGGATTTCAGACAGCTCCAAGGATCTGTTGAAGATGCTGGTGAAGACAGGAGCCAGCTGACCAGCACTGGCTTTGAGGCAGTGATAATCTGCCTGGGCCTGGAGATTCTCTGCTTTTCTGCTGTTAAAACAGCCGACTCACATCCTGTTAATGTTTTCTGAGTACCAAAGGGAGGGTAGGTGGATGAGAGTTGTGATGGAAGTCATCACACAGCGCACCGTGCTTTCGCGACTTGCGCAACCCATCATTGCATTTATAAAATGAACGTCATAGAAAGGTCTTTTTAAAATAAGTACCACAAGGTTTTACCATTAAAACAGTTCTGCATATGTCCAAAAAGTTTCTGGGACCCTGTATGATTTTCTTAATGGGTCTGACAATCCTGACTGTATTCTGATCCTTCAGGATAGCGTCTACAGGATGGAAGGAAGAGGGAGAGGAGAAGTTCTTCCTAATGGAGGAGTCAGGCTCTACTGATGGCTGCTTCATCTGTGTGCTAAAGCGTACTGTACGTGTATGAGACCTCACTATACAAATAAGGGGTTTCCCATTTATATTACATGTCTGACAGCACCCCTGGTGAATGTTGTGGTAAATGGTTGATCTGATAATTCCCCCAATATAAAAGAGAGATGTCATTAATCTGATCAATTGCAACTTGTCTTTGCTTTGCTGCTGTCTTAAATTCTGGAAGTACTGTCCTGCCTTGCTCTGAATAATACATACTCTTGTCCAAACAGATCAGCATCTAAACACACATCAACATATACCAAAAATAACCATCATACAATCATCATGTAAGCAAATGAGAGAATAGGACCATATATTCTCAAAAAAAAAAACTGTGTTTATAGCTAAATGGTAAAGAGGTCATAAGAACCTGCAAGAACAAAATGTTTAGCAGTAAATAATTACTTTTTCCCCTAAACCATTGCCAAAATCAAGGATTAGTATGTTTTCCTTTTTTTTCTGAACACAAGCCTTAATAACTTAATAACTTGGCTTAATTTTCTAATACACAGTACCAGGGGTGTGGGTGAAAAGTGGGAAGAAATGACCAGGTGGGGGGATGGCCCCTGACGTAGTAGGTAGTAGAACCTCGAGCTTATGGGGACCCGTGGCCACTCTTTGCGCATAGGGTCCTACTATGAGGATATTAGCTCTATCAGAACAACAATAACACCAAATCAGTATTTATTCAATAAAATGTAAATCCTAAGGGAAAATATTGTAACATATTAAAAATGTACCAAAAATGTTACGTTAAATATCCAGCCAAGTTTCAATGAACTGTAATACAACAGTTCAAAAACCAGCTCAGTTTAGGTGCAGCCCTCTATTCTGATGAGCTTGCTTGATTAACATCTCTATGTATAAGACTCCCAGATCGCTGAGATTCTATACATGCTTTTGTAGTTCAAGACTCAGCTGTAGACTCAGTTACAATGTTTATTGAGTCAGTGTCCAGCTTTTATTAGGTGATGCCTAATAAACATGGGGAAGTTCTTATCAACTTCCTCCTGGTTGTACATCCAGAGAATGCTCACACACAAACCTTTAGACAAATGAATGAAAGAACGATTGACAGGCGGATGAACAAGCTATCTTGGTTATGCTTGCTAGGTCAGCTTTCAGCTTTATAGCTCTCAACATTCAGAGGTAGTAGCCTGGGAAAAAAAACAGCTCAGTACGAGCTGAAAAACAGGCCAAGAGTAGACAGACTGTACAATAATTACTTCACTTTCGCACAGTAATTTCCTTAGACACAAAGACAAACTGTCATGGAGGAACAAATTGTTGCATTAAAGCTGAATAGATGGACCTCAATCAACCATGTAATTCTTAATGGTAAAGATTGCGTAAGATTTACCCCAAATTATGATCTAGTTTACTTTAAAGGGTTAGGGTTAGGGTTAGGGTTAAGCTATCTATCAGGCATTTGGAAGACATTCTTTGGGCATACAGTGTACATGCATATATTGTATGGCTACCAAAGCAAAGTTAACCTAATTATAAAGAACTCACATATTCAGATACATATATAACCCTTCTTTTACACTGGCACAAATTAATCCGATGTTCTGTTTTTGTATGCCCTAACAATAGGAACCAGCGGAGGCAGAAACTGTGCAGGACATACTGGCTCGTGCAGCAGCGAAAGGGCTACTGCAAGGTGTGATAGCTACGCAAACATCTGATCAAGTCAAGCAGAAAAAGAGAAAGAAGCGAAAAGGTGCAGCAGCAGTTCTTCCTCCCCTGTTTTCCATTCAGCCTGACATTTCAGACACAACCAGACTGCCAAATGACCTTAGTGTTCCTGATGGGGTCTACGAACAGCTTCCGCTTAATACTACTGTCCATATTAAAGCTGGCAATGCATTTGTTACTACCCTGAAACAGACTTTAATAGATGAGGATTTCAACGATTCATGTTGTTCTTTAAGTTTTAATGAAGTTACTACTCTTAATCAAGCCACTGTTACTCTAGATCAAGCTTTAACTGCTCTAAATCAGGTTAGTGCTGAGCCAGATTCAGACAGTACTGGGAAAAACGAGGCTTTCAATGCTACAAGTAAGCAGCTGGGAGGTCACAAACGTAAACCTAAAGCCCTGAGACGAACCCGGCGAACCAAGTCCAAGTCTCACACTCAAACGTCAAAGAAACATGGATCAGAGTCATCACGCAAAAGGCTGCTCCGAATAAGACAGACACACAGACAGACCAATGCAAGAACACACACTCTCACACCACAAAAAGCTAACATTCTCCCAGAAATTCCAAAAACATCTCCTGGCACAATAGCAAAATCCCAAAAGCTGTACAGTAGAAGACCTCCATATGAGACTTCACAGGAAGTGCTTGGCCCCCAAGCACCAGCTCTGGAACTGAATGAGGTGATTAAGCAGGATGCCGAGTTGTTCAGAAAGGGATCATTTAGGTCAATGCAGGTTGTACTTCCTCCCATCCATGCTGTCGGTCGCACATTACTCTCTTCCGATTTATTTTCCCATCTTTTGCTGTCCTCCACCAATTCCTCGTCCACTGGTTCGTATCTCTCCAGCGAACTCTCACTGCCCAACAGCCGATCTGAGAGTCGAGACTCAGGTGTAAGACCTTGGCACTGAACACTAGCCTGACATCACCAGAAACGACCTCCCTAAACCCCAAACCAGGCTAGATTTATTTTGCCTTAGGGAACGTCTATAGCAGAGATACATTTTATCCAGCCTGATTCTGTAGTGTGTTGTTGCGTTGTTATCAGGCAAACTGGTGTTTCACTGTTTTTGTCTAACCAATCTGTAGTAAACTGAGTACATCAGAGAGGTGTTTTTGTATATGAAATCAGGTGGGCAAATTATTTACAAATGATATTAATTTGCAATAGTAATCCAGGTCTCATGTGGTGAAAGTCACAAATCTGTCATACATGACAACACCACAGCACATGGTATAAACAGCACATTTTATTTCCTCTGCATTTAACCAAGTGAAGTAGCAGGTAGCTAGGAATACTGCCTAGGGAGCAGCATGCGGGGATGGTACCTTGCTCAAGGGTTCCTCAGTGGTGCTAAGTAGGCTCAGCAATCAAACCTAACCCTAATTTTAACTTCCTAATTGCAGGGTGATCACTATTATAGTTATTCTAGAAATGTAATCGTGCTCACAGTTCATAAAGGCTGAAATTACTTTACCTTACTGATGCTGTCAAGCCCAGACTGAAATTCTGAGGGACACTGGAAAAATAAACCTCACTCCTTTTGGACGAGTACACTGTGCATTAACATTTGATTTGACTGTCAAGTACAGCACATTTGATTGTTTAGTCTACATCTTCCACCCTGAAAATTTCAGCAATTCTGCAGAAAAACGTCACATCACATCAGTGTGGAAGGGTGACTACATTTAAAATGTGACCTCACTGCTAAGATGAAAGAAGGCTTTTGAAGCTTATGTTTTCCAAATACAAAATAATATGATGCATTTCACTCCTAGTATGATGCATGAAAATACAGCAAATAGATATGGTGAATTTCGATAAGCCGTTTATTCTCACAACAGATTACAATTAATATGGTGTACAAATTAGTGTAGAACAGAAGATACCAATGTTTCCACAAACATGTATGAGTGTTTGACCCAATATTCATATCTCTGTTGAATTAGCCTTGAAAGGTTAGAACAATCCTATGAATCTGCACAGGCCTCTGGTGATATCTGTACTCATGAGTTCCAAGTGCATCCAATCAACTCCCAGCCTACCCAGTGCACTGGAGAACCAAAAAAGATTATAGTAACTTATTATAAAAGCAAAATTTAAATATAAATTAATAGTTTAAGTATCTCTCACTTTTCCGGCCAGGGATTGAAGGTGTGTTTAACCAATGCAATCTTGATCCAAACAAACACTTCTGAAAACATTTTATGGACCATTGTGAAATGTCCTATACCTTAACAAACACAATTCAGGAAATTCAATATTTTGTAGTGTTTCCCCCACATAAAAACCCACACATTTAAACAGGCAGATGAGTAAGCTCTGTATGGCATTTTCATGTTTTGCCCCATATGGATGTACATTCTTATATATTTTAAATGTTGGCACCTTATTAGTCCTATAGATTTAAATGACAACATTTGTAAGTGAACGTGACCCTTCACAGGACTAACCAGAGTACGGATCATGGACTGTACAAGTATTTGTGTTTTTTGGTTGCGTAATTTCTTTTTTTTTGTTCTTAACAAAATATGGAGTGATTTGTTTAAAGTGAGCAATGATGAATAGAATGTCTGAGCATGGAATAGATTACAATGAAACCAATATATATTGATATAAAATAGAATAAATAAAATAAAAAATATTTTGTTCAGTACATAATTTTCCTCTTTCTTCTAAAATTGTCCCAGGACATGCAAGGCGATGCGTCTTTATTTTTTATTTTCTCTTCACTTTCCTTAAATTGTCCTCAGAGCTAAATAAATGCATAGATTGGAGACTTATGGTTCATAACCCCCTGTCTAATAGCCAGCTTCCCACAAAATAAATTCTTTCTTTTGCTCATGTTCGTCTCTATTTTCTGTCTGTCAGTTTATCTACAACACAATGGGTTTTTATACATTTGGCCAGAATGGGTTTTCAAGACTTGGCAAAGCTACGTAATGTCAGACATTTTTTGGACAAAATAAAAGATTCTCAAATTTGCTAATTAAAAAATAGCTTATAATGCATTTTTGCAAAAATGTTATTTAGATACTACACACACACACACACACACACACACACAAGTGACTGCTTGGACCCCCCCCCCCCTCCAAGAGGGAAGTGAAAAGATTAGGACAACAGCTGACATGGTAGGAAGAACTACAAACCCCCAGAGTGTATCAAGATCACAGATGTATGTATGTTGAATGGGAGAAGCCAGGTGATAATTGGAAAATGGGTCAACGGCATAGAGCTGAGTTTCTTGTTTAAATTCTTGTTTTCAGCACAGTTCCGCATTCAGAGCACAGAGCGATATGCCCTGCTCACCTGGAAGCACTGCTTCTTAAGGTCCTTCAAAGTGATCTCATGGATATCTCACTTTCCTGACCCAAACAAGCATAACAAGTTAAAGGCATAGTGCAGGATGTTTAGTGAGACATTTGGAGCATCAGTCCATCCTCATGCAAAGAATTGTCCAGCTCATAGAAGAGTTGTGTTGTTTTCTCATCACTTTAGCATTCCTTCAAATGTTCTTCCCAATATCGCTGAAGACACTTCACTGCTGCATCAAAGGAGTTTGGGCAAATATACAATATGCAAATCCACCTAATTCACAAAACCCCAGGGCATCCGCAGGTCTGATTCTGAACTGTGTGTAGAAGTGTTTGAATGTGTGTGTTCGGTGTTATGTTCAGCAAGTCTATGTGTTCCACATTTTGTTCCTCACTGGGGCTGTTGGTCCAGTCCCTTCAAAACACAACAGAAAGCAGCCGATATAACTCTGTCTTTTTGGTGAAAGCTTTGATCTGTGTTTAATATTCAGCATTGTAGGACAGCTATATTTGTTTTTTTAATCCAGCCATCATTTTGTTTACTCCTCTGTCCATCCTTTCACTGATGATGATGAAGGCAGTGACACAAATTGTAGAAAAAACTTGCATGCTTTGTGTAGAAGTTCAGAGGCCCTCTAAAGATGCTTTAGAAGTTCTGATGAAGAAGCAGCAATCTACACATCTACAGTACACACACACACACACACACACACACATTCATGCACTTACTATGGTCAGCTGGAATTGTACAGAGGAAGCTCTAGTGAGGTTAAGCAGTTGTTCTGAACAAGCCCCCACAAACACGCACATTTTGATCTTTCTTGAACATCATGTCCAGGGAGGCCCAAGTTCTTGTAGATGAGTGAAGCCTGTTTTGTATCATGCTGAAAAGGTATGACTACCCATGCAGTTTAATTTCATGACTGACAGTCCGTAACACAGGAGGTGGATCCACAAAGAGCTAGAGATTATGTAGGAGAAGAGGTGCCTCTGTGTGCAGGAGAGTCCAGGATTGGCAACCAACACATTTGGAATTTAAGTCAATTCCTTGTTAAGTATTCCTTGTAAGTTCCCCCAGTGCAGAGTGCTGGTGTACGCTGCATTCTAAGGGGTATTGGCATGCTGAATTTTTGTGAGTGTGGATCTATATGTGTCTGCGAGTGATTATTGAGGCAGCTCAGTGATTGGTCTCTTCTGCTTGAGTGTGTCAATAAGGGACAGGACCCCACGTTTCACACTGGTGGAGACACGGCGTGTCATGGAGTCTGAAGGGGGCATCTGAGAGCAAGCCTTCTGAGAGGGTGGGCGAGCGACCAAACACTTCTGATATCTTAACTGCAGTGTGCAAAGGACAGAAAAAGGGAGAGAGACAGATACAGATTTTTAACCAAACAATGATTTAGAAATCATTCACCTTATTCTTTAAAGCACATTTCAGTTTTCCATCCAAATGTCGCTGATCAGCCACAAAGTTTAAAGCCAGTCTTAGTTAAACTTTAGGTACAAGGAGGCCTCAAACCATGCTAAGTTGTTAAGTAATCACAAATAGATTTGCTTATGTGCTTTCTGATAGTGTAGGTCATACTGATAATGAGCAGAAGTAGACACAATTGAGTAAATGGGACTGCTATTATTATTTTATGAAGTTTAAACTGGTAGCAAACAAGTTATCTTTACTTGCTAACCTCATTAGCTTTGTAGATATAGTGCAAAACAGGAGGCAAACAGGAAAAATGTCGATGCTCCCGTGTAACTGATGTTGATTTGACCAAAGTTTAGTTTAATAAACATTCCAGATACTGACCATGCATGCAGCCTGCACAGCTTCTGACACACTGCCAGCATTGGGCTCACACCAGAACACGTGGCACTCAAAATGCTGGTTCCCCGTGTCCATGATGAAGGCAAATGAGTGCACATCCCTCCCCACACCCATGAAGGACAGGAAACGAACACGACACTCCAGCAGGACTTCGTCTTCCTCCTGATACATGAAATGCAATCATTAGTCAAAGAAGCTTTCAATAGAGGTGTTTTACTGTAAATGATGATTTAGACAGACCATTTAGGCATGCTAAATCAACTCCTGGTATGCAGATTTCAGTGATTCATTTAAAAAAATCATCTGACGGATTTTGTTTTTTACCAAATGTTAAGTTATTAAACTTAAAATCTATTATGCAGTGACCACTACGAAACTAATAGGTTATGCAGCTATGTGAGTGTGTGGACCCACATACTGGCCCTTGCAGTGCAAGCAGTTGAAATCTATAACCAACATACTTTACAGCTTATATATTCTCACTTTGTTCAAGCCTTTGACATTAGTAAAAGGTATAAAACATGCATTTGTTGTTAGACAGTCACTGGTTAGCTTTATGATTGAAGGAATATGCCACTGCCTTCTCCTTTATGACGGTCACAGTCGCGTCTGCTACATTCAGCATCACTGAAGCCCAGTCGTCTCGGGGTGATGATGTCATGAGGCTGTCCACTGCGCTGTTAAGAATATCCATGCCTGAGAAAACAAGCAATTTGTTTAACAGGCCGGTCAGCGTTTGTGTTTTATTTGCTTACCTGCAAAATGAGTATGTTTGCATGTTACCTACCTATGGGTCTTGCTACTGGCATCATGCCAACGTATAGCACCTGAAACTTCTGCACCAGTTCAGTCTTTGGTGTGGGGAACTCTGCTGAAGGAGAAAGAAATGTCATATTAAATAACATAAAGACACACACACACAAACACACACCAGAAACAACTTTTCCAAAGACAATAGGGGTTATTTTGGATCTGCTCACAGTAGCAGCACCAACATGTCATAAAAAAACTGGCTAAAATGGGGATGATTTATATGTGTGTGTAAGTGTGTAAGAGACATTTGGAGCATCAGTCCATTCCCATGCAAACAATTGTCCAGCTCATAGAGGGGTTGTGTAGTTTCCTCATCATTTTGGAATTCCTTCAAATGTTCTTCACAATTTCACTGAAGCCACTGTTGCGTCAAAGAGTTTGGGCAAATATACAATAAGCAAAACCACATAATAGGAGGCACTCAAAATGCTGGTCCATGATGAAGGCAAACGAGTGAACATCTCTCCCAACACACATGAACGTTAGTGTAACTTTTTAGTTTTTTGCAGTCTGCAATCTGTAACAGCTAGGACAAATCTAACTGATGGAAACATGCTTGTAGCCATTGTACATCCTCCATTCACAAACAAGAAAGTGATTTTTACAATGTGGTTATGGTCAGATATATTCAAAATTATCTGAGTGTTATGACCATAAATGGTTGTATGACTATCCATCACTGACACACATTTAAATAATATAGAAAATGGCATGACATACATAAAACTAACTAATAATCAAACTGATCATTCCTGATTTCCTCCTTTTTAAAATGTAATGCTAGAAGTGAATAGTCTTTTCAAACTTTCTAAACATTTTTGCTTACCTTAAAACTACATAAAACTACAAACTGACAGTTTTGATGATTAATACCCATTCCCATTTCATGTACACATTTACAGACAAAAATAAAACTCTTCGTGGTGGATCACCTTGTAGTGGAACATCGAGTCCTGTGTGGCTCCTGTCCTGAATTGATCCTCCGGCCATAGCTTTGGCATTCTTACGCTCCGCCATGATCTAACACACACCAACAAAATGATTATACCCATGCTAATGATACATATGCATTTATATTTTAAAAGTTTTTATATACTTTTCTCTTTTGTCATTATCCTTTTGGGTGAAATTTACACTTGTCTGGCATGTTTCATAAGTTAACAATTGTAAGGACATATGTCCACACAGACTTTGCAAAGCGGGAGAGGTTTTGAGCAAAGCAAAAACACTCAGTGGGAACAAAGATGCGTAAATACACATGAGGTTTTGTCTATTGCACTATACGCTATTAAAAATACCTGTTATTTCCCTGTCATGGAACCCAAATTATTAAATTCCCTGACATTCTCTGTCTGGAAATGCCTTCCCTGAAATTCCCTGATATTCCAGAAATTCCCTGACCTGTGGGAACCTTGGTGTTTGTAATGGTGTCTCACCCGAGAGCAGATCTCATGCAGACTGGTGGCGATGGCTTTGGCAGGTGTGTCACAGCGGAACACATGACATTTTAATATCCGTGTGTCCTTATCACGAGCTACATAAGCAAAATCCCTTGGGAAAAAAAAAAACACAACAATGATGAGTGTGCACGTGTATGTGTGTTGCGCCAGGGTGGGGTGTATATGTAGCAGTGTGTGGGTTCTAAAAATCCAAACAAACCAAAATATTTAAAGACAAATGAGATGACCTTTAGAGCAAGAAGAAAAACAAATCAATGCAACAAAGACTTAAAAACACACATACATGCGTATATGAACAATTCTCAAATGAAAACTGAAAAATGAAAATACACACAGAGACCAATTAATAAAATACATAATTACATACTATATATTACACAATTATATAATAATTCATGACACTAATAAAATCCTTTCACAAGCAAGTTAGCTTTACAGAGTAGAAGAGAGAAATAGAGAGTAGAAGAAGAGCAATGGAGGAAATGTTACCTCTCTCTGAGTCCAGGACAGCAGAGGAGAGTGAAGAAAATAATGAGATTTATAGAGAAAAACTCACAAAAGACACAACCCCCCCCCACACCCACACCCACACACACAAAATTCCAAGGTTACCATCAGCAACAGGTATGTGTCCAAACATATAAAACAGCATGGTGATGAGGGTTTAACCAATACATTTAATGCCACATAGTGCTTTTATTTTATTTTATTTATATTTTATTTTATTTATACTCAGTATGTCACTTAATTTATAATAAAATGAAGATGTAAAGTGAGAAGGCACTTGGCTTATTAAAAAACAACACGTTTTTGTGCTACCTGACTTTAGGGTTTTTATATCAATAAAAAAGAGCAGTTTGGAGATACAAAAAGATGCAGTTCCAAATTTCTCAAAACAAGGAAAAAAAGAATCTCTTTAAACAAGCCTACACAAGTCCCAATGCCAGGCACCAAATTTAAACTGATTAATTCATGCAATCACAGCTAAGGACTTTGAGGAATTTAGGAATTGAGGCAAGAAATAACGCACAAGGTCCAAGAACAGGACCATTAGGAACCCCAAATGACATTTGTGTGTGTGGGACTGAATAACACACACAAAAAAAAGTGTGAGACATCAGAGTAGCTAACTTGCATGAATACAACTCACATTAAAGCAGCTTAATGGTAAGCCACAGCTGACAGGAACATGCTACCGTGACCAATTCAGAATATTAACCTGTGTCTGTTAATATTCTGAATATTCTGAACTCACACCCACTCACACACACAAACTCACACTCACATTCCAGGCAGAAAATACAGAGTGTATATTCTAAATATCTCAGTCTGTCTGCTCTAGCTGATGCTGCTGTACCTAAGAAATCTCACACTCCTCCACATTTTCAGCAGAGTGAACTCGGCCATCGTTTTCTCTCTGACATACACGCTTCAACATTTACACAAACCACATGACAAATGTGCATTTGGCTTTCGGACCTATAAAGAGAATGCGGCTGCAGTGCTTCAGTTTTGGTGTCTTTGATCTCTCTGTTCTTTCTTGAGCAGTTATTTCAAAACTGTATAAAATACTTAATTAGTGCAAATTCACAATTCTTAAAAAGACTGTGGCAGAAAAATGGAGGGAGACAAAGAAAGAACATGGAAGGACAGAGAGAGAGAGAGAGAGAGAGAGAGAGAGAGAGAGAAATAGCATTATGTGCCATTACTTGCATTACGTTGACCCAGATAGAAAGATAGAATAGAATACTCACATCTAAGTGTTCTCTGTTTTAAATTTTTTTATCTGCCCTTTTCCTCTTCCACTCTGCTGCAAATGTGCCTCACCTTGCTGCACTCCTCTATCTCTCTTTTACTCTCTTGCCCTCTTTCTCTCTCTCTCTCTCTTCAATGTCCAATCCCTGCTTCCCCTTGTCCCCTCCCCTCGCTGCTCCACTCGTCACTACGGTAACCTGCTTTTCTTTTTGGGAAGAAAAATGTAAGGATTGAGTTTGTGAGTGTATTAGCGTGCAAGCGTTGTGTCATACACTTGCACAAAAACACACACACACAAACTGGAGAATGTAGGTTAATCCTAAAATGTCATAAAGCAGAAGCGGATTTTTTATTTCTACTACAAAATAGGAATCAGCGCCCTCTGCTGGTCTGACGGCAGATTCGCAGCCTGGTGTTGAAGTGGGAAAAAAGTGTGATTCAGCAAGTGTGAGGATGAAGCACAGCATACTGCCACATCCGCATCAAGCATACACACTCACACACACACACACACACACTCAAACATCCTGGGATTAAAGTGGTAAAAATTACTGCCACTCAAGCTACAGTATCAAAGATACCAATATGGAGCTCTAAAGACGATCACACACACACACACACACACAGAGAGAACTTCCATTATCACTGGATTAAACTTTCATCAGGCCACTGGTTTCTCCATCATAAATCTTTTATCATTGTCCTCATTTCGCTGGGGTGAAGCCAGCGTTCTGCACTTGTTGGGAGTGACCTAGAGAACACATCTATACACCCTACTAGCATTGACTGAGATTAAATGCTTTACTATATTGACTTTGTTATTGTCAATACACAGATGACTTATTCTTTTGTATGTCTGTATAATACAAAATTAATTAACGCAATAGCTCTTATTTTAGATCAATCAAATTCCACCTTCCCCACCCGGTCTCCTCCCCTTCTTCAACATGTACTACCAGTTGCTAAGTCACATGGGGTGGTGCAGCCTTGACCTTTTTAACATCACAGAAACCTGAAATGTGCAAAGTTATTTTGAAACTGAAAAAGTGAAATGTGACCATTCCCTCTTATTTGGAAACACACTATGGCTCACAGTGTGAACAGCACGAAATTATTTCTCTGCATTCCTGTTCACCGAGCCAATAATGGTGTGTTATTATGTGATGTGATCTAGGGATGTGCAGTCTACCAGTACTGTGAAAATACTGGGTTTTTTTGTTTTTCAAACTGTACAATATCAAAAGTTTACTCAGTTCGGTATTTCATTTGCTGTTCCGATTTTCACCACTATGCGGCAGTGTTGCGCAAACTGGCTCAAAACCGGCAAGCGTGATAACAGAGAAACGGCAATGGATCACACAGATAAAACCGGCTCTACCCATCCGAAATTAATAAATAACGAGAGTGGTAAAAGTGAAATATGGCAACCCACAGACCTCAAGGCACCAGTCTGCAAGCGCTGCTATAAATCATGTCAAGGGAGGCAACACATCAAATCTTAGCAAGTATTTGTCACTTGCCCATCCTGATTTGTTCAAGAAGTTAAGAGAAGAACAGATGAGTTTCAACTGATTTAATTAAGATTTTATTTTAAAGAAATCAGTATTATTTTTTAAATCTTAAAAAAATAAAGACTGCAAAGATATGTAGATGTGAACCCATTTTATTCAGTCCCAAAATCACAATCAAACCTGTATCCTCTACACTGTAGTTTTTTATTGTTGTTAATGTTGCATTCTGTTTACATTCACATTTTCTTTGTGATAAAAACTGAAAATATATTAAGAGGTTATTTTATTTTAATTCGATCTCTTCAGTTTTGTTTTGTAATTTTTATTTTTTGTAACAATTTCTTTGCACAGTTGTTCATAGAGTTTCAAGCACTGTGTTTAATAAAACTGTTTTCAATT